>JANBPY010000013.1:0-39367 GCA_027577015.1 Dispira parvispora
AACATTAGGCCTATGGAATCCATCCCTGATTGAACCCGTTACCCCTCCTCATCGACATTTCCGTGCTACATTTTCACTACTACCGCGTGGTCCTCCTCGGCCAACCTTGCAGGTATCTCGGAAATTAACCGTTCGAGTTCGTCGTCGTCAGAGTCTGCGCCCTACTCGGTTGAGACTACCAGTTTCTCGGAAATTATAGTCGTATGCCCAACGTACCACTTGGCAAACTATTACCACCAGGCCGACCTAGACATTGCCCAATGAAGGCTACCTATAAACGACCTATATTTAATACTGTTCATGTGATTTTCCGTCATTTGTTACTATAGCATCAGCATTTATTACAATCTTTTACAGGAAAAATGAACGAGCATTTGTAACATTAAAATTTCAGTTGGTAATATTGAATGACAGTGTACATTATAACTCTTACTTGGGTGACAGTAAGTGAGCCATCATTTCGTTGAATTTGGGGCATTTTCGGTTAGTCTTCATATGACCCAATTGACCACAATTGCCACACCGCCGCACGGTCTCTTTTTTAGGTTTGCTCTGATGGGGTAGGGATATGGTGGACATGTGTTGGGCCTCGCGGACCTTTTCCTTGGCCAACCGACGTTCACGACGTTGATGTAGTTTCTTTAGACGATTCTGGATACGCCGTTTGATGACGAGTTGACGCTGGTGAGGATCGGGGGCGGTATACCCAAAATCTGCACTGACCCGATGCCCACCGGTGGTAGAAGCAGTAGTGGGTTCCGCTTCAATGACTTTCCGCTGCTTGAGATAGGCGCCAATGACATGGGGGTCTTTCACTACTTCACTTTGCCAAGTTAATTCGCCGGTAGCAGGAGAGCGAACAACCCGACGGATGACCAACATCTTGGGTGGTCCAGTGGCAGGAAAGTAACTCGTTTTTGACGTGACGCTGGTAGTATCGTCCAGATCCATCAATGACGAACGGTCTACTGAGGGAGTAGGGGAGTTTGCCTGACTGGTGAGCGTCGACGCCGGATATGGGGTAGAACCCCGGGTTTCCGAATACAAACTTTCCAGAACCCCAGGTCCTGCGGCTAAGTAGGGAGGGGCGTAATCCTCGTCGTCCTCGGAAATTTCTGGTTCCTGGGGACTACTCAACGCCTTGAATTGGGCGTTCCATATCCGTGTAATTTCCTCGCGGTAGATTTGTTGTTGTTCAGCGACATTATACCGGTGGGCACTCTTGGGACGGGCTTCAATTTCGGCCAATTTCTCCGCCGCCGTTTCTCCCGCGCGTAGGAAAATGTCCTTCATGGACACCCGAATAAAACTAAACCCTTCCCCGCGGCCGGTAGGATCCCCGTCGCCGTACAACCGCAACATAGCCTTGCCCTGGATGGCGTTGATAAAGTTCCGGGTAATGATCCAAGGGGCTAACTGTTCCTCAGTGGACAATTTGGATTCACTCTCTTCGTTCCGGGCTTCGTCACCATCTAGACTGCGTCCGTACCCGGCATCACGCAGATGACACTCCCCCACGAGCATGCTTTCGTAGAGACACATCATCTCTGGGGTCAATAGCTTACGAATTTCATCTTCCGAGGGTAAAGGGATGGTAGGTTTCAGTTTCCAAAACCCGCTATTATTGCCCTTGCGCTGGAATTCCATAAACTCTTTCAAACGCATGCGAATATGCAATTCAGAGTATTCTGGAAAATATTTAGCCACTTTACTCATATGGAGCCGGTGGTAAGGATTGCGACGAAGGAGGCGGTAGGCAATAGCCTGCAGCCGACCTTTGAGGGTGTGGGTCACCTTGCGAGAGTGGGGACCAGGCACTTCCTGTACCGGGTAGGTTTGGCCGACTGTAAATAGATAAGGAATCTCCCGTAGAAAGAACTTGGTACTGTCCTTGTAGGTGGACTGGATGAGGAGGAAATCTGTGGGCTTCACCTGGTGCCGGAAGAGTGGGGCACGCAGCATATTATTGTAAAGAGCAGGGATGGTTTGCCCCGGGTTCACATCACCAAAATTGTAAAAGGGTGAAGTATCGGCGGTGTCCAAGACGAAAAGTTCCCCAATATCAAGGGATACGTTGGCCTGATCTTGGGCATCTTGCTTACGATAATAGTTGAGAAGCAACGAACCCATGCCCACGTTGGACATAACAGGCGGGTACTCTTCTGAAAATTCGAAAAGCACAAATGGCACATTGTCCTTGAGGGTAATATCCTTGGTGGTCTTGAGGGCTTCACCCCCGAGTTTACGCTTGTGTTTCTTCTTACCGGGTTTAAGTTTGGAAAACGTCAGCTCACGCTGCACCGGGAATATCGTGGGGGGACGATGCCAGGTTCGTAATTCCGTTTTACTCACTTTGGTTTTATAAAGGGGAGGCTGGAGTTTCTGGGCAGGGATAGAGTGTTGTAAATCCAGCTGACCAAAGGTCTGGCGCACTCGCTGCACTTTACCTTCCTGGAGGGCCACGTAGAAAAAGTCGTTGGACAGGTTGAACTTGTCGATGTGTTGTAGCTGTTTACGTTGTTCGGCTTCGTCGGCCATGGCCATATGCGCTTGATCCTGTACCGCCCGTAGTGCACGGCGTTTGGCGGCCTTTTCCTGCGCGGATTCATGCATGGGCTCAAATAACATTTGGGGATCGTTGGGGTCTAGAATCAACTGTGTAAACGGTTTGTGAGGCCGATGAGTATCCCAAATCACCGAATCTACCCAATTGGCATCGGCCAGGTGGGGATTGTAGTAGCGCATGATGTCGTGCTCCGGGGGAAGTTGGTCTGGCAATACCGTGGCGGAATCCCATTGAATCCGTCGGTCCCATTCGGCAATATTAAGGCAGCGACCAGCTTCGTCCAACGTCGTGGCGGCCTGATCAAACACTACGGGCGGGGATGGCCCCGGATCCTCTACATCGCTATCGCTGGAAGAGTCCAACAAAACGTAGCCATCCTCGGTACCGACGTGAGATGTTTCCACTGTAAGACTCTTTCGATCTAAAAATGATGGTGAATCCGAGCGGGAACTTAATGGTACATTATCAAAAACGGCCTGCTGATCCGGCAACGTTTGGATTTCCAATTCCTCGCGAGATGATAAGACCTTGCGTTTCTTGAGAGTAACTGTGCGTTCCAAACGAGGAAGTAGGAGTTCGGTAAACTTGAGGATTTTATGCGGCTCGAATCCAGGGTAGAGATCACGTACGTTCGGTGGGCTACGATGCGCCAACTCTAGCCCTGGTTCGGGTGCGAGCTGCTCATCGAGTACGGGTACCAGAGCTGGACTGATCTCATCCGCCACAGCATGGAGGGGAGGGGATTGAAATAAATTTTCCAAGGTGTCCTCATCATTTACCACTCCAGGGATTCGCATGCCTAGTAAACCAGCCACATCCGGCGGTATCCCTTTCCGTTTAGGCGTAGAGATTAATGACTCGTCTTGTTGGGCCGTAGGCACCCCGACGGGGGTCACTGTGGTCTCCTGGGAACTAGCTACCGGTGGCCTCTCTAAATCATAGTCCTCGTCCACCTCTCGACTTGGTAATACCGCAGCGGGACCCTGTCCGGGAGATAGCAATGGCGTATGAACTGCGTACAGGCCCCGGTTAAAGTTCTCCTCGGTTAAGATGGCATCGTCAGCCAGCTCATTAAAATCGGAAAAATCAATGGCGTCCGCCACAGGTTGAATCATTTCATCGGGTTCCAGTGGACCCTCCCTTGGGGTACGAGGCCGTGGTGTGGTTCCGCCTGGTGTGTACCTACCAATGCTGGATTGCAAAGCAGGGTTTATTGCCGAAGTAGATCGGCTTGGTTCTGGGGGTAGATTGGGGCCAGTGAGCACTTGAGAAGCGAACAGCGAGTCTAGTACGCTATTCTGGGTGCCTCCTCCTCTGCGTTCGACTGCACGGGAGAGGGATTCGCGGACATCGTCACCTAAATCGAAATCTTCTAGTTGGCCATCCTCCCCAATGTTTCCGAATAAGAAATTGGCAAAGGACATGGTATATTGGTGAGTAAAAATGTTATAATTATAAATAGCAATACAATGAATGAAACGACAAGAAATACGGTAACATAAGCAAAAGAAAAATTGAAGGAAATGACTAGAAGAAAAGTGAAAACAATCGCGTAAGGTAAATAATGATTTTCAGAATTAGCAACAAGAAAAAAAAAGGTGAACACCAAACAAATTCTGTGGGGCTTAGGTGAGACTAGGCCATCCTGTCAAGCGTCGTCAATTAAACGTACCAGTCAGCTAAATAAGTCGGGATCACGTCGAAAATAATATTTATTGTGGAATAACAGGATGTATTCAAGTATGCAGCACTGGCTAGTATGTAAACAAAAGGGAGATAGTGTTGCCCTCATATCAGCAAAATTCAATCCTTGTCACCATGACACAATACCAAAGTAAACGTGGCTGGTTGAAAGTGACACAAAGTCTCGCGTTCATAATTCGATAGTTTTGGACTTTTTCGTGGTGACCCTGCTCTTTTTTCGAGGTGCAGGTGGCTCCAACTTGACCCGATCATCACCCAGTGGACCAAGAAGGGTCTCCACGTCCTGGGCGATACTATCCGAAATTTCAGTTGCCTCGTACGCCTTCTTCGCCGAACAAGGCCGATGGAGGATTGCTTCCTGTAACTGATTGTAGTGCTCAGTTACTTGGGGACTAGATAGCGACGCAATGTGAAAATTATTAGGTGCTGCCATACTGACCATCACCTGTCGGAATACGTCCCCGAAAGCATCCGATACGGAAGTGGCATAATGTCGCCTTACCGAGGCGGGTAACGGGAGCTGACGGTTATCTTCATGAAACGCCAAGGGAATCGCGTGGAATCCAAAGGATTGGACCACACCCAATTCATCTCGTGTTTCGGGC
Organism: Dispira parvispora; assembly: GCA_027577015.1. Classification (NCBI taxonomy): domain Eukaryota; kingdom Fungi; phylum Kickxellomycota; class Dimargaritomycetes; order Dimargaritales; family Dimargaritaceae; genus Dispira; species Dispira parvispora. The sequence goes on from JANBPY010000013.1 coordinate 4,876, forward strand.
TGTGGAACTAGCACCATGGGATGTGGAAGTGTCCCGAAACTAGTAAATTGTTTAGCGCACACAGAAACCTTGTTCATCGCCGTCATTTGTTGGTGCAGAGCTTGGAATAAGGCCAACCCTTTGGAGTTGGACGTATCAGGTCGGATAAAAAGTGGTGATCCCAGGATTCGATCCGCTGTCACATCCTCGCGCGGACAGAATCCCACCAAGGCCAAACTGACAGCGGTTTCGGTTATATTGGCGTGCTCTTCCTCGTGGGTCAAGTGAATCGTAGTTCCTCCCAACTCGTACGCATGTAGGGTGTCGTCCTTTGCGATCGCTTGACCAGATCTCGTTACTCGGTATTCATTAGTCCCCACGGCTTCACGGAGTTGTCCCTGCGCATCGACGACAAACCGATTAGGACGAGGCTTGGCCTCACGAATGGACCAATAGTAATGGATGGGAATACGAACCTCGTTAGCGATCTGCCATTCCCCGACTTTGGGCAACCTTACACCGTCGAGATAACGCTCCAATAGCTGTGATAACTCAGCATGACTCTGAAATCGACAACAAAAGGGGGATTCCGGCTGCGAGGCATTGGCTGGTGAATGGTACAGAAGCAATGCCGCCGACCAAGGAGGACATGCACCTTCCCATTTAGATACGACTTCAGTATTCCTGGTAAAAGCGTTGTTAAACCACTCATGAGCCTCCCCGGTGATTACGAGTACTTTACGCAGATATAAAGAAAGTGGGGAACTCGCAAATATCGACTCCACAGAGTCAATCAAGGCAGAAGATGTGGCTTTATGTTCTGTGGCCACTTTGTTGAATTGGGCGATGCGCTGGTCACCGTATTGGGTCCACGTTTCTAGCGCGGTCAAGGTTTCCTGATTGCAAGGTACTAAAGGGCATAGCTTTGCATATCGAAACAATTCCTTGGTCTATGTCGTATCAAACCCGAAAATTTCAAACAAAAATGGTGAGTCAGTATCATTTGTCAGTCGTAGTGCTGCACGTGTGCGTGAGGGGGGGAACTGCTTGATGTGGCCAAATATTAACACTAGTATGGACCAACAGATATAGAATCCTGTTGCGAATGTATAGTTTTTTCCCATTGTCCCTATTGCTTTAAGATACAAACTTACCTGTTCATACAAGATAATGGTGTAGGCTAGAAAAACACCCTTTTTGTGCTGAAGCAACATTTGCTCTCGTAAAATCTGCAGGGTTTCGTCCAGCTGCGGTACATCAATATCCACCATCAAGACCACGCCATGATGATACACCTAAGTGAGTATCCGCACCGGTCCATGGAAAATATCGGCATAACAATAACAATAGCAATCAATTCCTGCTTCATAGCGAATGGTTAATATAGAAGAGGTTAAAGGTCATTTTTAGCATTCCAGAGGTGCCAAAGAATCTTAAGAAATGCCCAACTAGACGAAGCAGAGCGAAAAGCAGCATATTAACCATTAGATACTGTAAATGCACTGACTAGAGCCCTATGGATACTGTCATAGTATAGTGTTTTACCTCGCTAATGTCACCCGTGTCGTGTTCCTCTTCCATGTTATCCTATGAAGCGATTTTGGTGAATACGTTAAACACTAGGAACGGAGTTGGAAAGTGAAGTATTATGGAATGAGGACGAGAGGGTGGAGTTCTCACCCAAGTATATTTCGCTCGATAATAAGGTATGACTCGCAAGGTATACAACTCCAATGTACAACACTAGTGGGGAAAAACAAATAAACAGGTGGGCGTAGGAATGAGCGTACATCGACCTCTGCAACATACCTTTGCTTTGTCAAAGTTTACAACAGAAATAGTGCCCAGCGAACGTGGGTCACTTTTTTAAGGAAACGATGGAATTGATTTCCCATACTCTTTGCTCTTTCCGAGTGGGGAATGAAAAAGGGCTTTGGAAAACTCCACCCTGCTCTCCGCCCTTTTAGTTTCATCTATCGCCATTGTAAAAAAAGAATTACGACCAAACTTAAACGGCCATCTGCCCCATCTTCCTTTCTACTTTACAACACCGAAAAATCACTGTACAGCAACGTTTTCTTCTTCTTCTTATATTCGTTCCGCTACCTCCGCTTTCACCATGTCAAACGCCAAGAATACTTTACTCGACGAGCCCAAACAATTCGTCAAGGAGTCGGTTCAGCTCGTCCGGCGTTGCTCGAAACCTGACAAGAAAGAATTCGTCAAGATTTGCCAGGCAGTGGCCATTGGCTTTTTGGTAATGGGTTGTATTGGCTACTTTGTCAAACTCATCCATATCCCCATCAACAACATCATCGTCGGTAGTGCCTAAACTTTGTAACCTACTCTCGGTTAACCATACGACTCTTCTTTTTTTTGGAACTCTTTAAAACTGCCCAGCTTTCTATGCAGAAATTGTCAGACTAAATAAAATGGCCGACTAGAGGTGCACTAAACGAAATAGGAACACCTTGAAAATTGCAACTGGTAAATGAAAGCAATTGTTTATTCATACAACCTTTAAAAACTTGACGACAACTGTCACATTTGGGTACCCTTTAACCATGGAGCCGTTAAACAGTAATAAAAAGATTAATGATTGACAGCGTTGAACAAGCGGTCACCCAAATCACCAGTACCAGGCGATACAAACCCCTTGGAGTCAAGTCCCTGGTCCACACAACCAGCAAACACCGCGACATCTGGGTGAGCCTGAACAAACGCATCCAACCCATCCTGTGAAGCACAAACGCACACAAATTTGATATTGCTCACTCCCCAGTCTTTGAGAATATTCGCGGTCGCAATGGCTGTACCACCCGTAGCCACGACAGGATCCAATACAATGCACTCGTCCACACTGGTATGACTAGGCAGTTTGTTGTAATACTCAACAGGCTGCAACGAGGTTTCCTCGCGGTAAATACCAAGGTGGAGTACTTGGGCCATCGGAAGCATGGCCAGGGCGGCGTCCACCAGTCCCAGGCCCGACCTAAGGACCGGAATAAGTCCCACTCGATTCTGGAGTTCCTGTCCCTGATAAGTGGCTAATGGGGACTCACGCTGCATTGTGTCATACAAAGTGGGTGCAATTTCCTTCCAGAGTTGTCAGTCAACAAGGACACTGAAAAGTATACTAGGCTGAAGTAGAGATGGACGTTCAGCTTTCAAGGAAACCAACCAAAAAAAATTGCTACTTACCGGCTGTGCCTGGCGGAGGGCCATATCGGCGGTGACTTCGTACATGAGCAAGTGACCAATTTCGTGGACCAGTTCCCGTACTTGTTTGGGTTTGGTCGTAGTGTCCCGCAAGAGGTTAAGCTTGTGGGCCACCAGCGGATGTTTGGAAATGGTGACACTCTTCATTATGGCTTAAAGTAAGGCGTGGCGCAAAACAGAGGAATATTATTGATATGGGTCTGGTTGGAAAACTATGCTAATACGAATATCAAAAAAAAAACAAGCGATAAAAGGGAATTGAGATAGAGAAGTAGGTCGGGAATGGAAAGCAATATGGTCTATTGCGTCGTCAAGAGTTTAACCGAGAATGACTCACGTCCTCTGTGGACATTCCAGTGGAAACGTCCATTTTGTACAGAGCACTGCTTTTTCCGTTGACTGCTTTAGCTACCAGTGAGGGGATAAAGAGGGGGAAATCAATGGTTGCCCCCGACGACTGAAGGGATAGTCACTTGTACATTCCGTCACCTGTGCAAGACAGTCACCTGATGCCGAAAATCATTTGGGATCGATTGTCATCGGTGTGGCCTTGATGATATTAATACAATGGGTCTCGCTGCGGTATGTGACCACTTTTCTCATCAACAGTCACAGGCACAGTAACTTATTCACCAGTCCAACTGACTACTGTTCAAGTGTAAAAGGTGGTTGTGAGGGTATTGTCTTGTATTGCATTAATGAAAAGTCCATTCACCCATGGCATGTCGTTTGCTGCAGACATTGCCGATGATGATGAGTCAACTTGGTCTTGGTGACGTGTATTTTATTTCAAATATATCACTGCATGCCATGCTGTTCCCGAACATCCTGTCACTGAATATCCTTTTATTGGATTATAAGGTATATACACAAATAGATGCAGAAGAATCACATTTAACGAAATGGTTTACAGGTTTGTTTTTGGAATTGGCTGATATGCGTCCCCCTTACGACTTGGGATGTGTACCCTTTCCTTTCTGCATTTCGGCCAGCTTGGCCTCTAACGCTTGGATTTTGGTTTGTGTGCTGAGTATGTTAACCCACCACCATCATTTTAACCAATTCATCACCAATAAAGAGTTAGTCTAGGAAATTACATAATTGTCAGTGATATTTGCCTTTACATATTGGCTGAACCAAGGCTTTACTGTCCGAATGATGGACAAAGAAATAGTTAACTAACGGATAGGGTTGGCGACAGGACTTACCTCACACGGGCTAATTGCTGGGATTTGGCAACCACCCCTGGGGTCTGGTATGGATGGCTTGACCGACTTCCTTTACTAGCGGATGATGAAGACTGACTGGCCCACCTAGGTTTATCCGCATCCGTTGAAACCCGATGATTTTGATGCAAACTTTTTGATCCCTATTGCAGATGACATTATCACAAGAAGGTTGGAGGGTAAAGATAAACAGCCACAAGGAGATAAGTTAGTCATCTATCTAGGGCCCTTTCCTAAAGTGCGAGGGCAATACTCTCTAGTCAGAACTACATGTAACCTCAGGAAGCTATGTACACACTCCCAAGTACTCCAAACAAAAAAATGAATTGTACTTACTGACGAGGCTGATACCACAAGAAAGCGTTGTTTCAAACGCTGGCCGTGCATAGCTTCCATAGCGCGTTGGGCGGCTTCGGCAGTGGAGTACTCTACAAAGCAAAAGCCACGGGGCTGTCCGCGTTTAGGGCCATGGAGGTGAAACTTGTAGTCGATCCGGGTAATCTCGCCAAAGGGTGCAAATAGTTTAATAATGGCATACTCATCAACGCTGGGATCGAGATTGCCAATGTACAAAGCCTTTGGGTTGGTTGTAGTGCCCTCTTGGCTGTCCGTGGACGGCCCATCCTGTTCTTTTCTGGGGGATTCCGACATGGCAAATATAAACAACGCTTTTTTGAAACCACAACGGATATAAAAAAAGCACACCTAAAATGGCCACTGTTTACTGTTTTTTTAGTTGGCCTGGGCTCAGCCATTAATCGGTCGTAATCGTCGGGTCACCTGAGCAAAGGATGTCCACCAATTAAAATGTGTCATGAACCCACCGTGACTGCCCACACTTAGCTGGCTCTCTCACTTTCCCGTTATACTCACTCACTTGGCATTAGAATACGAAACAGACAGACATAGTCACCGCGGAGACAGTCAATCACCAGAAGAAAAAGAGGGGAAGTGTGCAGTATGCCATGGCTGAATGCGTCTATATAAACCTGGCCGTCTAATTCCCCCCATGACAAAGTCTACTTCTTTTCTCTTTTTTCTCTCTTTCTGTTGTCGTTTATCAATCGCCTATTTTATCCGCTTCACTCTTTGGAAAGCCTGGTCATTACACTGCCATTCTCCAGTTTCTCTGTATTTCTCGCTTTGGACTGACTAGTCATTTATATCCCCACTTTGGTCTATTTTAGCCACTTCATTTCCAACTCCGCTTTCCCATACTACAAGTCACAATAGACTTGGTCATTTCCCAAGCGCCACACCATGTCGCAGAATTCCTCCGCAAACTGTGCGGGTCAGTCCTCGGACAATGCCACCTTGACCCAGATACTCCATAAACTGGAGGCTCTGCAAGTCCAGCAGGCCGAGTTACAACGCCAATTGGAAGAAAACCTGGCTCATCCCGACCACCCTTCTAAACCCACTGTCACTACCAAGACCCCTGACAGTAAGGACAGTGTCCTGGGTGATGTCTCACCGTCACAGCGTTCCCCAACTACGCTGGTTCACCTCGCAACCCCCAATCCCACGTCGGCAGTTCCTTCCCCGTATAGCTCCCGGGTAATTCTCACCACCTATCCCCGTCAGTTTGGCGTGCATCCCCTAGGGTTACAGTGGGGTGCTGCCAGCGTCGCGGAACGTGGTCCCGTGGTGGCGTCCCGACACCCCAACTCCATTCGTATCCGTAACGCGATTGGGGCATACGGAGGTTCGTACTGTATTTACCGGGCTTTGGCGGTTGCTATTAAAGAATTGGATCCCACCCATTTGCCTAATTTTTCCCTTACCGAACCTTCGGCTACCATTGGACCCCACCCGCAGTGGAATGACCCCAAAAAGATTGTATCCCTGGATCCCTATGGGCATATCGTGACAGAGGCCTTCAAATCGGAGATTGAACAGGGAGTGGATGTGCGTCCCACCATCGCTATTACCCGTGCTCACATGAAGATTGCCGAGATCGAAGCGAGTGTGCGCGAAAACCGGTTACCGGTGGACGGTCATATCGTAATGGAAAATGGTGACCTCAACGTGACCAAGGCCGCGGTGGAACCTGTGTGGTACCTCCCCGGTGTGGCCGAGCGTTTTGGCATCGAAGAAACGGAGCTGCGCCGTGCCCTCTTTGAGGAAACAGGAGGAATGTACCCGGAATTGATTACTCGTCCCGATCTCAAAGTGTTTTTGCCCCCTATCGGTGGACTGACCGTGTATATCTTTGGTGATCCTAAAGCCATCAGTGACCCAACCAAACGTCTCAGCATGCGGGTGCATGATGAGTGCAATGGGTCGGATGTATTTGGGTCCGACATTTGCACCTGTCGTCCTTACTTAATGTTCGGTATCGAAGAAGCCGTGAGAGAAGCCCAAAACGGTGGGGTGGGTGCGATTGTTTATTTCCGCAAGGAAGGCCGAGCCCTGGGTGAAGTGACTAAATACCTGGTGTATAATGCCCGTAAACGACAAGCCGGCGGTGACCGTGCCGACATGTACTTCCGCCGAACCGAATTCGTGGCCGGGGTGAAAGATATGCGTTTCCAAGCCCTGATGCCCGATGTGTTGCACTGGCTGGGCGTTACCCGTATCGATCGGTTAACCTCGATGTCCAATATGAAGCACGACGCCATCGTCTCCGCCGGTATCGAAGTGGTGGAACGTGTGCCCATTCCGGACGAGATGATTCCTGCGGATTCTCACGTGGAAATCGAGGCCAAGATTGCCGACGGTTACTTTACCACGGGTGATATTCCCACCGAAGAGGTCCTAGTCAAGACCAAGGGTCGCAATTGGGAAGATGTGCAACATTAATTGTGGTAAAAATAACATTATCTGGAAATTTTACGTTACCACATGTGACTTTGAATAATAGTTAGCCCGACTTGGTTAAACATTTAATCTGTGGTGCTTTTTGAGAGGTCTAAGGTATGCCGCCATTTTGGCAGGTCATGGAGTCCTTACAAAGACACCACCAAGAACGCAGTATTTATTGTAATAAATAAGTGAACGTACAACGGCTGCTTGAAATGGTTTCACCAGAAAGTTCAAAAAGGGAAATGTGCAACCAAGTCAACTTCACATATACAGTGTGGCTGGGAATGGGTGTAAAAAGTAGGTCACAGGTAGGGAACCAGAAGTGCAGAGAACCCGTGAAAGGCTCGGTTATCTATGGCCCAGCGTCGTCCACTTATCTTTTTCCCAGTTTCTAAACCACTCTTCTTTCGCCATGTTATTTACAAACACATTCACCTTCTTTTCCTGCTATTCATATAATTCTCACTTTTTTAAAAAATTTCTTTCACCATAGTTAATTTCCTGTATATTATTTCAACACATGGCTCACGACACGACTAGTGTCCATCCGCTGTCTAATGATAGTGATGCCAACCCGTCTGACCCAACTACAACGCCTTCTTACGACTACGTTGCACCTCCCAACGCTAACTTGGTGTGTACCATTTGTCAGTCAGTGTTTACCGATCCTGTCACATTGCCTTGTAGGCACACCTTGTGTCGCCCTTGCGTCCAGGCCCTGGTTCAAAGTAATGATGCGGCTGGGAAATCGGTTGAGTGCCCACTAGACCGGAAAGCGTTCAGTGAGGACCAAGTCCAACCCGCCCCCGTGGCCTTTCAAAATCTAGTCAACGAACTCTTGGTGTATTGTCCATTCCGTGACCGAGGGTGTACCCATTCTCTGCAACGTCAAGCCCTGGCAGACCATTTAGCGAGGCAGTGTCCTTTAGTCCTGGTAACATGTCACCATCCGGATTGCAAGGAAACGAGGCCCAGAGAGGCAATGGGATCTCATTTAAAATACTGTCCACGGGGCTCAGCTGGGTGTTTGGATTGTCTGAAATTTATGGAGCAGACAAATCAAACCTTGGCGTTTCATCCGAGTTCCGCTCAGGAAAATGCCGATTCATCATCATCAGAGAAGACGGAGTTACCTTGTAAATTTTGCGGTCAAAAAGTAAACGCAGATCAAGTCATTGATCACCAAACCCAGTGTAGCGCTAACCAAAGTTATCGGTGTGACTTTTCCGAGTACGGTTGTCGGTGGGTGGGAACTACAGAGGAAACGTTGCGGACACACTTGGCGGAGGAGTGTAGGTACCAACCTTTGGCCGGATTGATCCAGTGGCAGGAACAACGGCACCAGATCTTGCAACGGGAACAGTGCCGGAACCAACAAACATTGGCCACCCTACAGGCCGTAGTGGACCAACTTAATATGAGCAAAACTGCTAGTCCTTGTATAGGTACCAATTCATCGCTACCATCTGGCCAAATCCCGGGGGACCGGCCCATAACGGAACTAGCCACTTCCCAGGACAATCCCCATTACCAGTGGGGCTACGATATGTATCCACCTACTCAGCCTCCGCAGTCAGTGCCACCAGCATACCCCCTTGGACCGCATTCCCCATTTATCAGGAACCCAGACGTATACCAGATACCGTTTAATCCTCCCCGGCTTCGTCATCCTTCCGATTGGACCATGCATAGTGGAACGAGTGGTATCCATCATAGCGGGGTGACCAGTGGGGGGCCAGGTGAGGTTGATGTTGAGTCCATCCTACCCCCTCCCATTCCATTGCCTGATATACGACCTAGATCATCGTCGGATCTAATGGGGGAGCGCCCACTTGGCCCTACTACACAGGGAAGAGCCGCCTTGTCCACTTCGTTAACTAACCCGACCCTAATCACCCATCGGTCGAGTATCAATGGCCCCGAAGGAGACGAACGCTGGGAATGGCTAGTAAATGAACTGGGCTACCTTCGCAACGCACTTACTTGGGTAACCCATACTTTGGCCCAGCAGGATGCCCAAGTTCAAACCCAGCTCAACGAACAACAGTGTAAACAAATCGACATGGGGCGTGAAATGAATACCCTTCGAGAAAGTCACGATTCCTTGAAAACCACGGTACAATCACTATCCGGTCATACACAGCAACTCACCGATGCTGTGCTTGCGTTGGGTCGCGATCGTAAACCGGACCCTGGTCAACATCGTCGGCTTCGTCTTTGGTCCCAGCCTCGACCGGTACCGATTTCTACTACGAATTCATCCCTGGGATCAAGGGGTTCTCTAACCCCACCACCAGCAGCACAAGTACCGGGTATGGTATCAGACGCCACGGCCGCTACCAATGGTCGGCTCAGTTCTACTGAGCGAGATTCCCGACGAGGAAATAAAGAGAGTAATGGCTTGGTTCACCCACTCAACCGGACGACCTACCAGCCTCGCTTATAAACATCCCTATTCGAACGTCCATGTAATATCACAACACAGGAGCCATTTCTCTGGTCGTGAGTTGGTGGATCTAGCTTATGGGATGCATTATGACCAAGGATTCCCACAGGATGGGGATGAATAAAAATGTATTCAGTCGGTGTTTATATATGTATTTAATCTAGAGAATAAGGGGTGACAATGGCCCCTGGGAAACTAGCTAAACAATGGGGGATGAGAAATCAATACCTACCATTTACTTTTTCAATGTCATACAAACACAGCATAATCTGATAAAGCGTGAAATCTTGGACTTTGTCTAGTACCTATTGTTGTTGGATTCATTCATTGGTGCTTATAACGGATAGAACCCGATTCTTTTCTATTTCGCATACTAGTAAATCGGAAAGATATTTATATTCTACCCTGACTTTTATTTGCTTTGTTACTGTTTGGCTACACTTTGGTGGACGCCAGTAAAACTTGTCCATGATATTTTACTAGCGATATTTCTCCGTCTCAATTCATTTGCCACGCAGTAGCCCGCTTTTAGAGTTGATATCTTTGCAATCCAAGAAAGATTACAATAACACTACGAAATATGTATCCACGGTAATTCAAGTTCCGCCTGCAAAGAGTCCGCCACTATTGTCCTCGTGAGTTTTTGTCCTGCTCACCCCTATTGTTGCTTGACCAGTGAGCCACAACAATTTCTTGATAACTGTTTGATGGACTAAGTTTGGTGTCTGTTTACCTTTTCTTTGGTTTAGCATGGCTGTTTAATTACTACACTACTGCCATAATAGTAGCTTAATCCGGTAAACATTACTTTGCCAGCAGTGAAACTTTCTGAACGCAGATGAGTTGAGCTAGCCAGATTACCCTCGGTGCAGCATCTAGGCGTTCCTAATTAGTTGTTTTATTATTCGTTTTCGAACGGGGCGGCTTTTGTTTCATTTTTCCTGTGCGTCGCAGTAGTATTTTATTTATAAACGTACGGTACAATTTTTACACCAGAGGGGGAGTGTGTGTCTCAACGGAACAAATTGCTACCTTTATTTTAGTTATTCCCTAGTCCGCTTTACTTTTACATATACACCGTTGGCATTACCTTTGCGGGGATGGTTCTCCCCTCGGACAATCTCACCTAAATACGTGACAGTGCGGCTACTCTCCTACGGCAAACCTCTACACCATGTCGAGCGTACTGAAGTCGCTACTAAACTGGCTACGCAGTCTCTTTTTCAAAGAGGAGATGGAGCTCACCCTGGTGGGTCTACAAAACTCTGGAAAGACGACCTTGGTCAACGTGATAGCGGTAAGTAGATGTAAACTCTTTTTTTCACCTGCAAACGAGAAACGGGTGATCATCTCTAGCAGCTGCTGAAACCCGATAGGCATACTAAGAGGCCTACTACCACTCAACCCCGCTTACGACTAACAGTTGATTATATTCCTGTATCTCTTTTCCGTTTTCTTATGGGGGGTTATTCCTTGGTACATATGTATATACGATAAAACTAATTACACCACTTCAGTCGGGTCAATTCAACGAAGATATGATCCCAACGGTAGGATTTAACATGCGAAAGGTAACCAAAGGCCGAGTGACCATGAAACTCTGGGATATTGGCGGTCAACCCCGTTTTCGTAGCATGTGGGAACGCTATTGTCGTGGTGTGGACGCTATTGTATTCGTTATTGATTCGGCTGACCACGCCAAATTTAACGACGCTCGTGTAGAGCTCCAAAAGCTCTTGGAGAAGCCACAACTGGCTAATATCCCCCTTTTGATACTCGGGAACAAGAATGACCTGCCTGAAGCGTTGACGATCGACCAACTTATTGACGAAATGTAAGTGTGCTTTCCGAAGAGGTTAAGTGATTATGTGTAATCATAAATCCCTTTGAATACCAATCTTGGTTTACCATCACTTGTGCTTTTTTTTTGTTTGAGAAATGATAAGTATGTAACCTGTCGATTCTATATATTTTTCTCAAATGTGTGTAAACTAACCCTTATATTGATCGCATTATACAATGATGTGTTACCACCACTACGTCATGCGTTTTGCTGTTGTGGATGTAATGCTTGTACGCATTGATATTTCCGGGATGATTCGCACGGCTACTATACACACGAATACCAATTTTTGGCTTGCTTTCGTAGCAATCTCCACCATATCAACAACCGCGAAGTGTGCTGTTACTCTATTTCAGCCAAGAATCAGGTCAATATCGACAAGACGTTGGAATGGTTAATCAAACATGCCGGATCCGAAAAATAAGCCATTTTTGTTACTCCCTTTTTTTGTATCTCGTCATTCCATGTATTCTGCTTCATACCGTTGAGTGTCGATCGAATATTCCACTATTATTGTCCCTAGGGTTCTTTTGATGTTTGTGTGTGTGTGTGGCTAGCAATGGCCATGAATAGCCAAATCCACCTCTGCTTATCATACTGAAGTCACTATCTTACGCTGTAAGTTTTTCATTTTCGTTTACTGCTCTATGACTTGGAAGTGGACATTCCTGTCCCATGTATTTCCTTTGGTGTGGCACATGGGCCTTGTTTAATTTCCCAAGGGGCCTTTATCAACTCGACTTTTGTGCCCACGCTACATAATCAACGCTTCCATGGCCTCTTTTTTTCGCATGATAAATCCACTTTCACCTTGTTAGCTGTGTTTTCTTTTCCATATCATTTTCAAACATTTCTGTTTTCTTCGGTCTCTTAAATAGCCTATAATTTTCATGAAACAAGGAATAACGTGCGGGATATGATCACTGTCAGCTGAGCCATACAAAGTGCATGTTTGGTCAGGTTTATACTGATTATATTCGAGTAAATGTTCAGTGTGATGATGCTTCACTATATTTTAAAGCGGACACTATGAATTGACCATGCTGGACATGATGCGATGTGTTGTCCTACCAGTTGTTGTGACACCGAGATTTGATGAGAAATATCAGGGAACTCTTCATTCGTATTGGCTTCCCCTTCTTCTTTTTGTTACCAATGGTCGGTATATTACACCGCTTAACATACCATACCATGTAGCCTTGTTTTTAAAAGATACATTTAAAGAGGGGGTTTTTAAGTAAATTTTTATAGATGAGAGTGTTAAAGTTGACTTTCCCATTAGTGGTGTGGTTTAATGCTCAGTGCAGGTTAACTGTAGACGAAATTTAGAAAGATCTGAACATTCCTGATAAAAGCAAATAAGTACCTGTGTACAACTGATGGCAGGGTATATAATAGTGCGATCTATACTTGGTCCTACCTTTAATAATTACATTTCAGAGTCCCGTGGTTAAGTAGTGTTTCATTCAATGCTACTGACCAATCCCAGAATATACGAGCAAAACATGAGGGATTTACAGTTGAGGTCATAGTCCACTGCGTCATATTTTAGACCTGGAAGCAAGTAAAACAGTACCCATCCACTCGATCGTCAATACTGTTGGCAAAACCACTCTAATCCTGTACTAGTATTTCCCTGGACTGCTTTTAAAAGGCTTTCTTAACTGCAAGCAGGTGGATTACAGGAAAACCACGACTTTCGTCTGTCTAGCAAATTACGAACCGGTTTTAAACTCCCCCTCCCCTGAAAACAGACTCCTCCCCCCCCTTTTGAAACCGAAACGGTATTGTTGTCTTTCTTTTAAATACACCATTTCTCTGACTTACTACGTCTACATTTACTTTGGTTGCGCGCTACTATACTATATTTTAACTGAACCGTACGTGTAGTTACTATCCCAAACGAACTCCTGGTTTACGGACTTGAAACGGTCACCATGTTGACGTTGAATGGGTCGTGCCATTGCGGTCAGGTTAAATTCACGGTCCAAAGCCAGACGCCGGTGCCATACAACCGCTGCTACTGCACCATTTGTCGTAAACTACAAGGTGGTGGCGGCTACAGTATCAACATTATGGGTATTGCGGATACGTTCAAAATCGTACAAGGGGAAAAGTATACCAAGCGTTACCAGGCCATACCTACAACGGCGGATCCTGTAACTGGTAATATTATCGAGGCAGGTGGTATGGACCGCTATTTTTGCACCGAGTGTGGTGCCTACTTGTGGGGTTGGGATAAGGACTATCCGGAAAACATTTACCCTTTTGCGTCGGCCATTGATACCCCTCTACCGACACCCACCCATACAACGCATTTAAGGCTGGACTCGGTGGCTAGCTGGGCTAATCCTCGCCAGCCCATTTATTTCGACCAGTCCAAGGCCGCCTTTTTCGATGAATATCCTGACCTCTCAATTTATGAGTGGCATAAAAAATTTGGACAATTTAGTAAGTAGTAATGAGATAGCACCGTTCTATACTGTAGTGTGCATGTGACGTTGATTTGCTTCAGCTTCTACGTTGGCGTGCCATTTAATATTCACTTGGTAAATCAGTATGTTCGATATCTAGTAGGGCTTGGGAACGAGACAATAAAGGATGCCTTTGGTGTTGGATGGCAATGAAACTATACAGGAGCATATCGAGAGTGGAAATTGATGCTGAAGACCGAGGAGATTTTTTTTAAAAAAAAACTTTTAGTGATGCAAAGCAAAGATACGCCCACCAAAATTTTGAAACAAAACCATGAAACGACTTTTGATTAAAAGGTTGGGAAAAATACACAGTCCATATTGCTGATAGGGTGTTCAAGGTCATATGACCTTTGTGGTAAATAAACCACAATGAAACCCGACAGGATGAACAATGGAAATGATATGACTTTATTTAGAGACTCCTACTGGTATTCGGTGCATAGTAGGTATAGAGTTACAAAGTGTAAATGTCCATGCTATAAAAAAACCAAAGAACCATAATAGTTACAGTTAGGTAAGCATACTGTTAAATGTGTAGACCAAGAAACTGGTCACAACGAGATTGGAATACAGTGATAAAAGGGAGCTGGTTGAACACTCATCTTATCAGTTTACCCCTGTTCATTTCATCGACTATCTATTTAATAGCATTATCGAATGTGAAGGTTAGTGTGATGCGTTGTGCATGACATCCATTAGGAAACGAAGTTAATGCCTCAGGACTATCATGATTATATTACCTAGTGGTTATCTTGTTAGGAGGAGGATGCGCCTGAAATACCAGTCCACCTGACCCATTCAACACCCATTGCAAAAGTGTGAAAGAAAAAAAAAGCGAATAATATATCAGTAATAGGTAAAGAAAAAACAGTGCTGATTGTTATTCACTAGGGATAACAAGTTCTTAGATAATCTGTACCCTTTTTATCGGGTTAAACGTTGACATGCAAAAATTCATAAGAGTATAGCTCATTACAAATGGTTTGATATTGTCACTGAGTAAATTCCAATAGCCATCGCAAGGGCGATTGCGGATGAGATTGCGAAGATAGGGAAAAAGTAGGGGTGACTAGAAAAAGCCAGAGATTTTTATGTTTGGGTAGCACAAAAAAAGGGGGCGACTTTCCCCTTTCTCACTTTTGCTGGTCACTCACCCTATTTTATATAAACAGGGAAATGGCTATAGCTGTACTAAGTGGCCTCCACATTATTATTATTATTATTTTTTCCAAAACGATTAATGTTGACTATGTACATATCGCCACCTAAAGAAACAAGTGTTCATCCGCATCGTTTTTACGACCTTTGCATTTGACTTTCACCCACCGCCTTCACTTTCCCCATACGAAATAATATGGTACAAGTACTACTTAATTGGTGGGTTTCAGGGTAATCCGACCAGGTGATGGCTAGGAAGACTAACTATCAACCCCCGCCCCATTTTCTGCAAAGTGTGGGTAAGGCAACTTCCCTTGTTTTCATTTCTATATTATAATCTGCACTCTCGCTATATGTAACAACAACAATAATAGAATTCATCCTCATTTAACACTCTTTATATTGTACGACAGCAAAATATACAAACAATATACGACACTCAATGTAGTGTATCATATCAAAAATCTTTCCCTCCCCATACGCGTTCGTGCGGGATGGTTATTCGGCATTCTAACTGTGTCCTGTGAAAGAATGTCGTTTATACGGAATTACAAGGGGAAGGAGAGGTTCGTTCCCTAGTTCCTTGGGCCAGTTGCCCCCTTTAACTTCTCAGTGGTGGCACATGTTTTTTTTTTCGTAGTAACAATGTCGCATGATTAAACGGGAATGATGTGGTGATGCCCCTGTCTCGATCCACGGTGCTGAGAAGTGATCCGTTATCCTGATTAGGGTTACGCGTCATTAACCAATGCTAATCTCTCGCCAAAAGGAAACGAGCATCAGTTTCAAATAGAGCAGGAGAGATTCAGCACCAATTCATTCATCATTTAACCCGTGAATAAAAGTGTTGTTGCATCCCAACAAGCGCAATAGCAATTACCATGGTTGCTGTCATTTCTTGTACGTATTTACTTGATCACCAACGTCAAACATCTGGAATACAACAAATAATATAGTCATAATTCAGTTTTCGGATGATCTGCAGTGATTTCTAACTAGATGGCACTCTTACTAGTTGGGATGCAGTGGTACCTGGGTGCCTTTTGACCATAGATAACAAAAGTACAAAACATTAAAGGGATGAATAAAGGTGCAGCTCGGTGATTCACCCACTGAAAATTACAAACTTCTTTTGCCAATCTCTCTTACTGACAATACTCGCAGTGCAATGAGTAATGGATTACTTTGCGATATCGTGCCTCACTATTAAGCTGTAGAAAGAGCAAGGATTGTCCGTGAAGTAGCGGATAACTTTTTATAATATCCCAGCGTCGCAGCCAACCTACACACACATGCAGGTCCATGATTAACACGTAACGGCACTAGTTTGGGTAGCAAGATTAGGCCTCGTTTCGGTGATGTTACTCCTGCTGGTTTAGAACGTAGATATTGCAAGTGTCTGGGAATATAATCTATTGTTCTCGATACCTAGCGAATTAACCAAGGGTGAGCATGAGGTTAGTTAAATACAACAGTCGTTGGTTCTTCTCTCACTACAATCCACGTCAGCAGCACTGCCAAGTATAATTCTCACTATCGACCATTTCCCGTATCCATTTATGGGCCCAACACGAAACGCATAGGAGAGTGGCTGGATACACGTTGGCAAAATGAGTGAATGGAACCAGACGCGGTTGATTCACTGCATTGGACGCCATCGCAGTGATTGTAATGGGCGGATATTGGAAAATGGTGAACGCGGTCGCTGATGCACGTGCAGTACTCGGCAGTAATATCATTTTAATGCTGAAAAAACAGGCCTAAGAATGGGGGGATGGTAATGGTCTTTTGCGTTTGTCAAGGGAGCGCGGGAGGGAAAAAAAGGGGTGTGTGTGGTACTGACTGATGAATACTGTTCCCATTGCCATTTTTCCCTCTTTTTTTTTCCCTGAGGATGTCCACCATCAACCTCTTTTCCACTTGGGCCAATAATAGTTGAATAGAGTCTGCTGGATGGCCCTTTGGTCAGGAGACACGTATTGGCTCAATAGTTCTCCTATATAATGTCCATAGGACACGCACCTATACTGCTGGTTTCCTATACCTTTTTTCAACCTTTATAGTTGCTGTATATACCTTTGTCGCCTTTATTCGTCCAGTTTTTTTCCCGCCCCGTCCCACCCTCTTTATACGTTACTACTATGGCCAAGGAAAAGACCGCCAAAAAAACTGGCCAACGCAAGCTGTCGCCTTACAACCAATTTATGAAGCGCGAGCTACCCAAATACAAGGTCTCCCATCCTGACGTGGCCCACAAGGACGCGTTCAAAGCTGTCGCAGGGCTTTGGAAAAACTCACCTGACAACCCCAACCGCAAGTAAAGTCCGCCGCTTTACCACTTTGGAGCCACCCTAGTGGAAAAGGCGGTGGTGGTAAACACGTGCCTCAGGATGTCGCTGTCGTGACCTTACATAATCCGATTAACTGTATGTCGTGTGTGTGTGAGGGGCTTCTCTCTCCTAATCGTGGACCTGCGCATGGGCCACTCGGATTCACTGAGGGGTGGTATTCAGTCGGTCAGAGAGTAGCAGCGGTGTCATTATTTCCCATATGTGAGAACCCCCTGAGAATGGCGCTGTACACATGCGGTTACTCAGCGTAGGATGTCTTTATCCCTCAAGTTTGTCTTCCAGACTACATTGTTCTCGAGTATTGTCTGATTTCTGACCGTTTATATATCTTATTATAGTACTTTTTTTACCACGACATCTTTTTTCAGCCGGTATTTCTCTCCAAAATTACGATGGTTTGGGGATAGTGGCGACATCTTACAATGATCACAATTACCAACCTGTGATGAAATGTGTAATCCCGACTCTCCCGCTACCATTGAGGAGAACGGTATGTTTTTTCTTTTGCCGCATTTCATGCGAGCTCAAGTTGCTCGTTTCCCAGCTTGTTTCCTTCATTTGTGATTGCGTTTCTATACAGGGCACGATTTTCATTTATTATGCTAGTTGGCCAGTTGTATGTAATAATAGTAATAGACTATACTTTTCTGAAATTTATCAACGAAGATGGCTAAATGGGAGTAATCATATACTAGATGATCTTTGACAAGTTAGAGCAATAGATATTGCTTGCAAAGAAAAGTGCTATAGTGGTCGAAAACAGTTACAGCATGGACCTAGGGGGTCAATCAGTCAAGGACTTTTCGAATTGTTCCTCGTAGGACTGCTGTATGTAACTTAAAATTCTCTTCGTCGTGGTCGAACGATGATATTTAGCATAAGCTCGGCGCGAACTGTCCCGGGTAACACAGCATCCTACATAACTTGCCAGGAGCGGGATATTCTTGACATCCACCACGTCTTCGTGACTACGAGTGAAGAGGAAAGGATGGGATGTAATGTACATCATTCTGGCGGTTAGTCTAGTACGCATGATGTTTGTGCTTTGCCACTACACCAACCCTACCTATAGGGGTGAAAAAAACGGCAATTTCCCACAGCATCCTAAGAAAGGTATGCAAAGGGTGTCAAAAATTTATGTACGTTTAAAGGATATGTACACTTAGACTTACCTCCATACGTTATTCTGATAACCGACACCCCAAGCCAAAAATGTGGCCACTGTTCCAGAGAGGATATCCCCTTGCCCACCGCAGCGTTTCAGGCCACCCTCAACATCACAAATGTATACTAACATTTACCATAGTCGTCAGAGAGCATTCCAAGGCCTTGAGTTAGCCCAAAAACCACACTGGTTGGCACTTTCTAGCACCTTATAAGAATGCAGTATACGAGTTAGCCCTGTTCATTCACACTATACATCTCTACCTTTTGTTACCATCAGTACTTACCGGTTTCCCCATTAGTGATAAGGTCCTTGGGTCCTTTCTGGAGAATGGTAACCCCACCGAGAGCTTGACTCAGGCGACGTGCTGCGGTTGGGGTCTGGACTTGGTCATCGACATCGTGTACGTTCTATCATGGCCAAAACCCGTGATACACAAAAGTCATCGCTCCAGCAGTTAAATTGCAGCAACAATTAGGTGAATATAAGGGAAAGGAAATGTCACACCCCACCTGCTCTCTGGTAATACCACTAATCTTCCTCGCACCAACCTTCTCGATACTCCAGGGCTTAACATTCGCTTTTCCTTACAGTTTTATCAAAAGAAACCACTTACCAATGCCTCGCACAAGCGACGGAACTCATTTACGTTGGGTGTCAGTACGGAATTGGTATACCCTTGAATAACCGATGGTTCTTTTTGGATGACACATAGCGCATCAGCATCAATCACAATGGGCATGCTTCGTTCCCTGGCTTTCAGAATGATTTGTTTGGCACATTCCAACATAAAGTCATCCCGCGAAAGACCAGGCCCAACCACCAGAACATGAAGTCGTGAAAGGAGTGGAGTGACCTGGTCCATGATCTCCGAAATACTCTGGGTAGAACTTGATTTCGATTTTCTCAGGTAAGGATGGACCATTAGATCTGGCGAGTAACTCTAGATAGACATATATTTCATAGGAAATCATGGCAGCTAACGGTAAAGCGTTAATACATGCATTAGAGCAAACACCAACTGGCTATTCACCCCCCCCTTATAAAGCCAATGACAGGAAAACTCACGCTTCATTAGTATGGTAAACCAAGTTCACTTACTTTGATGGGGACTGCGGCTCCTGCATCGCAAATGACATGGCACATATCAGAGCCCTACATGTATTGATATCACCAGATCAAAATTAAAAAATATATAAATGGTTGTGCCGTTAGAAATTAAGGTCGTACAGGTCACTCCGCATAAGATCATGTTTCTATTTCAGTTGGAGTATAACGATGCAGTGCCACCGGAAAGTGCAAAGAAAACAACACTTGCACCATGTTTATGACACTCTCCATTTAATATCGCCAACTTACCAGCAACAGGCTCGAATAACCGCTAAAATATGGCGCACCGGTATAACTAGAATCGGAATAATATGCGAGTACCAGATAATGTCCTTATCAGTATTACAATTAGTGCACATTATCATACCCAACTGTTTTAACTCACTCAGGATATATTGCCAAACGGACTATCACGTAAACCTTTGCAAATTTCGTATCGCTTGATAGAAAATGACATACTCTTCAGAACCACCGATCACACCGATACGCCCTATTGATAATAGGGAGAGGGGTTTCGCAATACCAATAGTTATGTATTCGTGGTTATCCAGCCCATCGAAAAAGCAAAAGGTAGGTAAGTTAGCTTACATTATGAGTTTCCCTTCAGCCCTCACGAGTATCAATGCCTGTCGCTACACATTACGCAGGTGAAATACGGGGAACAATACGGAGCATAGGTGACTTTGAATTACTAGTGCTCGCTACCCAAAGCTCCCATGCAGTGAACTACTTTCCACCCAAGAGAACCTTGAGCATTCTATGTTGCATGGTTAAAAGAAAAATAACCCACTGGAATGCTGCCTCTACCGAGGCCGCTTTTGTCAGTTTCTAGTCTCTGCTTCCTCTGGTTTGTTTCGTGGGCCACTACTTACCCGCTTGGCCTTTGTGGAGGTGGGGTGACAGCGGCGGAATAAGGTGTTTAATGGTTTCCAAGGCCGGACGCATTGCCATGGTAAGACGGGTTGGAAAAAACAATAAAATGACGAGCCAATGGGGAATTGTACCTGCTGTTGCACTTTAGTCATTGACCTGACGAAATGGGAGACATAGAGTGTAGCTTGATAGAAATGAGGTATGTGGTTATTAGTAATACTGAGTACGATAGCAGACCAAGGTTCACCCGCTGACAATAGCACTGAGACCAAAAATGTGGAGGAGCAGCACCCTTAAACACTGTGATGACTTACTCTGTGAAGAATGGGGTGACCCCTAGTTTCACCTACCACTATTTCGTCGAATCCCGGGCTGCAACGCTTGGGGTAGCAGATACTAACACAGTCAACTTTCTACAGCAACCCCCAACTCCGACACGCTTATACCCCCATAGTAAAATACGTACAGTCGGATGGAGGGGAGGTTACCTACACTTTCTTCAAGGACCGTAAACTCCGCCTTGGCCACATATCCCCCAACTCAGGATACCATCCACATGGGTAATGATTTTTCACCACACACCGAACATCCCTAGCGCGTGCCTCATATGCGTACCAGTAGAGTGAATCTAAGATGGATGGTGCTCGCTTTGTCAAGCCAGTAAAATAGAACCCATTATAATGAGTGTCTTGCAATGGGTTCTTTTTTAGGGTACCCCTGCCCCCCTTACCCAACAGATTTACCGTCCCAACACAGTGAGGAACATGCGGACTGCCCGGTTGAATTCCTCATGTAGGCGATCCTTAGTTGATGTACTTCGATAGCGAACCTAAACGTTCCATTGACCATCAATGTTTCATCAAATCATTAGTCAAATACCCCCCCCCCTCCTTTTAATCCCTCCAAAGTGATTTCATCCTTCAAATTGCAAAGAGTTGGAATAAGCAGTCAGGTGCAGCCTAAAGCCAAGGTTTCATTTGTGTAGACTTTGTCGGTTTCCTTAAAATGGCAAGTGCCCCAGCCTTGATCAAGTAATGATAGTTCGCGAAACAATGGGTCAGAGGAAACTATAAAAATTTAGCCATTCTTAGATGGGGATGAGGTGGATCGATCTCCAATATCCAAAAATGAACCGTGGGAGGGGGGCATCGTGCATTGTTCGCTTTTAAAGTTCATATTATCACGATACAGCACTATACCCAGCCCCATGGAAACATGGGCTCTGGGTTGATTACAAGGTATACAAGGGTAAGATAAAAAAAACATGTTTATAGGCATGGCACGTTGTGCACTGTACAAAAGCTATATTTCTTTTTTTAAACAAAAAGCAGATAAAGTCATACAAAATGAAATGAAGTCGAAATAACGCAAAATAAATGAAATGAAAATGGTTAAATGATGAGACACCTCACCTGTATCTCATATCGCAATCGTCCAATGGAATGATGTAACGTGATATCCACATGGAGAACTTTATTTTCCAGAGGACTCGGTGGATTTTGACTCCTCAGGGACTGACACTGTGTGTACGCGTAATAGCTCCAACACCTGCTGTTTGAAACTTTCGTTACTTTCAAACTGCTTTTGAAGCAAGGACATGTTTTCCTGTTGCAATGCCATAAGGGTGGTAACTGTCGATCGGATATCATCCACGCTGCGTTCTAACCTTTCAAAATTTCCCGTCGTTAGTGCATGGTGTGGCCTTTCCGTCCGGCTCATTTCACTTGGAGGCAACAAGCTGGGTAAGAGACCAGTATTCCCCCCGGACCGGGAAGTACGCATAGGCGGTATAGCCCTTGGACCCTGATTTGACGGAAGCTGAGGATAGGTACCACTGGTTGGAGAAGTGATACTCAACGGGGGCAATGCAAAAGGCCTATTGCCACTTGTGCTATCCGAAGGAATGGCGTACTGAAGGGAAATAGAAGGTGGTTGTCGACGGTGAGATTCTGAAGGTGAAGCAGACCCTGGTCGTTTACGAAGGATGGGGTAAGGGGAGGTTCGGGTTGAAAATGACCCAGAGGCTATTGGTCGTGTATAAGTAGGACGGTCCACCCAGGGCATGCTACGTTCTAAATTAGATGCGGGGCCCAGCCGTTCAGAGTTCGATGAGAAGGCAGTGGATGCACAAGAAGGTTGAGAATAAGACTGGGCTCGAGAAGTGACTGGTAACGAATTCAGCGCCAAGGGTGGGTTGGACGCCGGGTTACCCCCCGCTGGCGTCGAAGACGGGATAGTAGTCGTGGTTGATGAAGAAGAAGTAGGGGTGGGTAAAGGCGAGGAAGCGGTCAAGTCTAAAGTTTTCTCGGCGGGACCCATAGGGGTAGGTCCTGAAGTTGGTGACGTATAAAATTGTTCCTTCTCCAAGATACGTTTGACCAAATCGTAAAATTCAAACACTGCACTGGGGTTCTGTATCCCGTTACCTTGAACCCGGTGAAACTTTTTCTTCAAGTCTCGCAGTTGCTGCTTGATCTGGGATGTTTCCCAAGTGCGGCCACATTGCTTTCCCAGCTGATTAGAAATAAGTCGCCAATGGTCATCCCGATTGGTAACCTGGGGCATGTAATGAAGAACCTGTTCCAACAAGGTCTTCTTCTCGGTAAAATTCCAATTGGGACTCCGGGAAGGCTTCACCTTTTCCATGAGCGGAAACAACGTGTGGTTGGAGGACGTATCCGACGATGGATAATGACTATCTGGGTTCGACACAATGTAGTGACTTTCCAGGTTGGACTGGTTAGGCGGTGCCCCGGCAGCGTCTCTATACTCGGAGGACGACGGGGCACCTTGTGCTGATATGGTCTGGCTAGATTGCTGCTGCTGGTAAGGCGAAGTGTACTTAATCAACCTTGGGGAAGCAGACGAGGTGCGAGGACTGTGTGCGGAGGATCCTTGGTACCTGGAAGGTGTTGATAGTGGTGAACGAGGTCGGCCAGTCTCTCTGTGGTAAGAATTAGTAGGGTATGCAGTATGCGAAGGGTTGACCATGTTTGGATGTTGCTATTGATATACTACTAAAAAAGGAACGCAGGGTGAGTGCGAGAAAAGTTAGGTTGGTCCCCTCCAAAAATACAGTGCCGTAATTACAAGTAATAAAAATACAGTTACAAGACCTTGGACCCAGTTGTCAATGTACGTAAAAGTAATTCAACGGGATGCTACCTTCCAATATAAATATAATTAATAACGAAATTGCTGGTCAACAAAGTCAGGAGTGACAGGACCTGAAGGTGTAGAACCCCGAGACACTGTAAAACAAACGACAACTTTACAAGAGATACAAAGTTACAACGAAAATACAGCCCCAACGTCACCGGTAACTGACAGATATGAAGGAGGTGTATCAGCTGTTCGATTATTCGGCAAAATTTACAATGACCACCGCCGAATCCAACTGAAAGGATTACCGAAAGCAAGAGGAGAGGGGGAGGAGGTTGTCGCCGATGGTATTTTTATATTCTAAATTCCACCGCTCACCTAACAACGGACACGTTTAATGGTGGTCAAAAGGGAAAAGAGTTGGAGATGGAAAAGGGGGGGGGTATAATCGAAAATAGAATACAGGACAATCCACTCAGTGGAGAAGGGTAAGGACGACGGTGGATGATAGCCACTCTACCCAAGTGAAAGGTAGGCGTTGTGAATGAAACTGTATAATAAAATAATTGCGAGTGTGCCGTATCCAAGGGTGCATTGAAAGGGAAATGTAAAGCAATAGGTAAAACAAAAGGGTAGCGCAATAGGGTAGAGTAAAACTCCCCAACGATAGAGCGATAATGGTAATAACGAATCGATAGAGGAAGGGGAAACACGAGGGAACGATGGAAGGGGTAACAAATGGGAGAGAGAGAGGTCAATGTTACACAACCAAGTCCAACGATTCAAAGAAGTCAGAAAATAGCCACTCTGTTGGTGTAACAACAGGGATGGGTACAGCTTTATAACGTCAGTATTCACATAACAATAAAACCGGTAAAATGAACAGGTGCAGGGCAAGCCAATCCATCGGTAATAACGACGTATTCAGCCATCACAATGGGTAATCGTACATGGGGATGAACGTGTGCGGAAGATTACAGATGTATTTTTTCAGTGTTAGTGATCTCACCTGGCACCACTACATTCACCGAAACAAAACATTGTTCTAAAAAAGGAAAATATGGAGGATGAGCTAAAGTGTTGTAAACTACACTCTCTCGCGTATTGCACAGCCTGCCATCACAGTGCACTCATTTGGACTGTGAAAAACAAGTGTCTAGGATATTGACATAACACCATATGTGTGATATACTCTTCCTTTTTTGTCGGCTTACCTATTACAGTCGCAGTGAGAAGGACAAGTGTGATGGTAGAGGTATTTGGGGTAATAACGTCAACAATGTAAATAAAGGAGAGAGGGAAGAGTTATCAGCAGGTCACAACCACTGTGGAGTGTAGCGATGTGCTGTAAAAAACGAAGGTGAGGAAATCTGCAGAAGGATGGTAAAAGGAGTATTTATACATTGGAACACTGAGATGCATTTCTATGCTATGCTAAAAAAGGTTCTAGGAATGGCAAAGGTAAACCAATCACCACTGGACCCACGTAAATTTCGAAAAAGAAAAACAGTAGGAGGAGCAACCCCGGGCTCAAATCTCCAGGTAACAAACCGAAAGAAGCGAAACTGAGGACATTCCTTATTCCCAAGGTCCACAGACCAAGGGGGGATTGGGCCTGACACTTCACGTTCGTTACCACACGCTTTGTTTTGATCACGGCTAATATATAACTCGGACAGAGAGGTCCCAGTCCTTTGCGAACCTCCCTCAGTGACCAGCTAGTTGTTCCTTTCAATTTGACACAGGTTTAGTAAATGCGAATGCTCCCAGCTGGTAAACTCCAATGACGCTGACTACCAGAGTACCCTGCCCCAAGATAAAATAAATTAGGAAAATAGAGGAAGGTGGGACAATTATTGCTAGCAGATGTAATAGTGAATCCTATTCTTTCCTCAAGCCCAGCGAACTTTACATGGGGAACCCTTCGTTTACCATTTATCTAGCAGTGAGCCAAGTGGTAAGTAAATTTGGCCGAGCATACATTACATATCCCACCATCAGCTTCCAGATTGAGTGCTGGGTACATTTCTCCTTTCTCATGGAATATTTCCAGAGAGATAAAAGAGGCACCATTTTTAACAAAAGGCATTTCAATTTTGATGACTATCCCCTCCCCCTACGTTTCCAATTAACATGGGTAGTTGGCTCATCGTAATCCCTACCGTCAAGCATGAAAAAGTTTACACATCCACAATAGGTTAATACACCAACCCATCATGTATGAAAACCATGATCCTGTAGAACTCATACCACGACAAATTTACGAGGAGTCAACATGGCCACTTTGCTGTTTATCGACTTTATCCAATTTCATCTCATCCAGAGATAACGAAGGTGTAAATTTATTTTTTTAAAAAAAATCAAAAACGGTCATGTCTGAAATATATGCTACTAATGGCCTGAAAGTAAATCCATTACCCTAGTGGCAATGCGGCGTAAACTGTTATGGTTGCGTGTGAATGCTTCCAATGCAATATATCTGAAACTGTGGGTCAATATGGAAGGGTGACATTTGGTAATAAAGAACTTTATTGGCTGGTAAAAATTTTCGGGAGATTGCCAGAATTTCACTCCAAGTGCCTCAATTTTGGTGTTGCTGTCACTTGACAAGCCTTGAGTGACCAATATTTACTAAGAGGGGTGGCGGAGGAGAGATGCTTTATTATTTACGTAAATGCTAGCAAAAAAATGAGGTCCAGTTTGGGTAGAATAAAAGCATGATTTGAATATCGTTGAATCGTACTTGATTGGGATGTGAAGTAGACGAGAGGTAAAAGTCACCTACTTTCATTGACATGCTATCAAAGAATCCATATGCGGATGGCTCACTGGTTTTTTCAGCCTTTATCATAGGTTCAAGGGGCTCTACTAAGGAGATCCTGACTTGGTCATTTTCTAGTGATCCTAATTTGTCAAAGCACAACCAAAAGCCCTGGGGGGGGGATTCGAACGCTATGCGCTGGGTCACCAACATTTACCTCATGTAAAGCACACTCTGGGATCCCGATTAACCAGAACTCTGCGAGTAACCAACTCTGGATATACGGGAATTACCACATCAGACCATGTAACGCAAGTCACACGGCGTATCTATTACCATTGTTCGTGCTTTAAATCATGGGATACCCCACTGCGGTCTTAATTTAAATATGTACTAATTGGGATGGCTCGCTTTACCTATACATCAGTTCCAAATGCCGTTAATGTATTGCTCAGATGAATACCGCAAGAATAAAACAGAATTTTGACCAGGAAAAAGAAGTCGTGGTTGGACTTAATCCGAAGTGGTGGTATGACTTGTAGACCTGATTGAGGTCAAAATTACCTTGCACTTCATCACTCCCTCCCAACATAATATAGCTAAAAAAAGATTCGCATAAATACTGTAAGTCTAGATGATGCTTGGAAAATCGTGAGCATCTACCACTTGCGTTTTAGTGTCATTACGACTCCCAGACTGGGGGCCAGAATTCAGAATCGCCCAGTACACATTTGTTCGATGAGACATCCCCGTACCACTGACCAATTTTTGTTTTATTAAAAAATAGTGGGTGTAGTTACTATCCATTCTACAAAGACGTAGTCATTGTGAATAGTAACTTGTATTAAAACAGCGTAGGACCCATGTTAATTTGCAAAAGAAAGAATAGCAACAATGCACCCCAAAGAAACCATTTCGTTAAACCGCAAGAATTAGACCCAGAGGAGGGAGAAATGGGTTGGCCTTTGTAGTCTTTCCTAGTTCCCAATCCGTTCGTTAGGTACGCGTTCCCGCGTCAGATGTAATGAATCCGGGCTCACTTAATATGGTTTTCCAATCAACAAAGGCTAAGAAAAAAAATTAAAAAATTGTAGCCCTTTGCTCTATCACAGTGACCAAAATCTGGGAGCGTCATAATGCTATCAAATCTTGCCAATTTACTTGCGACCAGGGAATTTAAGAGTGAACCAACGGGATGACTTTTTGGTGAGTGATTTGTCCTTGGCCGACGGTGAAGGGGGTTGAGGGACAGCACTGACGTGCTTGGGCCTATTGTTCCCCGTGGCTAATAGTTCTGGGCCGCTTATTGCCATTGAAAAGTGGGTCGTGGACGAACTCGCTGTACTAAGCGCCGTGGTGGATGAATTGGATGATCCGGGGTAGCATACTTCGGCCCCAGTTAAAGGTCTTGATTTATCCGGAAAGGAAGTACATGTCCATGGATCTGATGAAGCACCTGGTAGGCCCGTCGACTGCTTACGTGGTAATGGCGGACTCTGCTTGACTGGGTGCTTGCCGAAATGGGTAGCAGCAGAGCTGGGGGTAATTAAACCGAATGATGTAAAGTCGAAAATGTCCAAAAACAGTCGTTTACCATTAACCAAAAAAAAATACACCCATAAAGTTGACATTGGCATTGAAAATTAGCAACTATGCAAGAGTGGTGGGAAAGGATCTCCCAAAAAGAGTTGACCACAGTTGTCATCAACCCTCTTACCAGTCAATAGAGGACTTGTAGTGTGTGAGGAAGTTTGAAGTGTGAGGGCATTTGAGAGCAGAAAAATTACCCACTTCTGTACCTAGGGTGACTTCACTCCATGCAATCTGGAGAATTCAATCAAGTTAGGTGACAAGCTGGAAAAAATGGCCTGTACGATCCTAATTAAGCTTGATTTCACCACACTGCAAAATTTGAGGAAGCTTCCTCGTGAATTAGTAAAATTGTATTCACTTACCCAGTTCTGGGGACCGATGAGGTATACCCTCCTGTTCCACTTAATACGATCCCTGCTTTATTGGCCAGGCGCTGAAGCTCACGAGCACGTATGGATTCGTTAAATTTAGTGTCTGACAGCTTTACCACATTACTAGAGAGTGGTACTCTAGTATAGGCCTGGGGAAACAAAGCAGAAAATATGGCCAGTATCAGAAACGCAATGAGTAGTCAACCGTATAAATAATCAAAACAGACAGTTTTCATATGTTAGATAACCGGCCGTGTCTTAGTATCCAGAGTCCTTTGGGTTATGACATTAAATTGTGGTTTTACACTCGCTCCCCTCCCCCGTTTAAGGCTTTTGAAGATTATACAGTAAACCTCACTACCACTGTACATACAGCAGTCAGATATCAGTCGTGGGTATAAACATGAAACATCCATCAATCTCTGAAAGAAATGTAGATCCATGTTCCCAGGTAGCAAAATGACAAAGACCGAAAAGTAAGGATAAAATGCTGCTCACTAATGAGGCCTTTTGAAGTGACGTAAATATGCGGTTTTGCTTTTTTAATCACATTCACAGTGTCTCTTCCTCTGTGCCCTCCTACCTTGCTACTAAAACTGTGGCCAATTTCAAGTTTTGAATACCACAGAGAAAATAATAAAAAATTAAAGGAATTACTGGTTCAAGCTGTCAATAACAACGCAATGTGCCATACTAATTTGTAAAATATGGCGAAAATGAAGGATGGTTACAAATGGAAAGTAGATTTAACGACAAAAGTCATGGCAAAAACAGTCAGGTGGACAAAAAGGGAAAGTAAACTTTGCGTCCAAAACCCTATAGTGCTGTATAGAAAGGAAAGTGGGTTAAAAGGAAGGGAGAGCTGAAAGCGAATTGCGAAAGGGGAGAGGGCGAGGATGTACAGACCTACCAAAAGAACAAACCAAGGGAAACGAGGTAGGACAGATATGGTCATCATTCCCTGAGGAATCCATGCGCCTGCACGCCATAACATCACTAAAAAGGGTAACTGAGCGCTCCATATCATCTAGGGAATATTAAACCGCACCTGTCCTAAAAGAGTACTTGTAGACCTCCCCATTGCAATCCTCATTGGATGTTTATAGCCTACCCAACGGGACCCACCAATGCCATTCATCACTTTTTACTATTACTAAATAACTTCACCAGTTTGATAAGGGTGCCTTTCTTCCTTACACTGTTATCAGAGTTGGTTGTCGAAGTGCGGGTTCGAAATTCGACCGCGCTATCGTGGGACGCTTGACTAGAAAAGTCATCGTGAGAAGTGGTACTCAGGAGCTGTTCACTGCTGACAACCCGGTCGTGAAAATCCACGACTTTCTGAGTGAAGAGCAACATATACTCTCGATAGTGACCGGGTTTCAGCATGTGAGTCAACCAAGCCATGTCGGGCTCGAGGGTGTTGGCAGCGGTTTCGTCTTGCTCGTTCATCGCCACGAGGTAAGCATGATACTTATTACAGTGCCTTTCGTAAAAAAAACACCCCATCACAAAGGAATCGAGTTGAATAGACACCAATAGATTGATTTTTGATAAAAAGCCCAGCTCAATTAACGGAAAATAGTGTTAATACTTTCTACTCTTACATAAATCGTCATGGTAATCAAGCCATAGGTCAATCACATCATGTAAACCTAGGAAGGTGGGTTATTCACAACTTACCTTTTTGTTACTTCGGACGTGGCCCAAAAGTTGGGCAGGATTCGTTTGAAAAGTTGGAAGTTATATGCCGCCATGCGCCACAGTTTGACGGAAAACGGCCCCACCATATTGCGGTAGCTTGACTCGATCTGCTTGGTGTCTAGGACTATTGATTCTTCATGACGGTGGCGGATTTCCAAAAGACTTTGGGCGGCGGTAAAGTAACGTAAAATATGACTCCAGTTACACGAAGACCAGGATTCTGGAGGCTGGACCTCCAATTCCTGAAAGGTATCGTCCAATTTCTCCAAGATAGCCTCAGCCCGGGATAAATCCCAGTCACCGGTATTTGGATCAAGAATAATACCGCGTACTGCTGTTAACTTGGTATGATCATTCTGCCATAAGGTCAGATCATTCCAGAACTGCCTGGCACTGGCAACCTCGGGAGAATACTGGCACTGGCAATCTGGACAGGTAGCAGAGTATCGTGGTTTAGTGGAGGTGCGAATATCCACATAGCTGAGCCACTGGATTTCGAAATGGTGATCGCACCAGGGACAAGCGACGTCGTAGGGTGACTCATCGTCCATGTCCAAATCGTAGGGAAGATTGGTAAAAAGTGTCCAGCTTTTTATATCCACTGCTTCTGGGACCCTTTTGCGAATATAAACGGTGTTGATGCGCTTCAACGGCAAATTATATACGAGGAGACTGTTGTCGTTCGTTAAACGATACATGTCCTCGATATACCGGCGAGGGCTGAGCATATGCGTATGCCACATCAAAATGACGTCTGTACCGTCCCGTAATGAATATCATGTGGTATTAAAGAGCGCCATGCATAACGTGTGTCATATCCACACAAAACCAAACACGTGGCCCAACAAGAAAGTGTGACATTGGTATAAACATCCAAAACAGGCGGATCATAGGTGGTGAGAATATGTGATTTGTTGGTCCTAATCCCCCCCAAAGAAAAGGAACAAAGTGGGGTAACCCATGTCATTTGACATGGCGGAGTCCAAGTGTGAACTGGTTGTTATCTAAATTGAGAAAATAAGGCCCTAACGAAGTGATAAAATACGCATGAAAAAACACCATGGGTCACTTTACTAGGGTGCAATGGGACGGTTATACCAGCTATGCGCCTTTCTCTCTCTCGCCCCACGCAAGCTATCTGACTATATCGCGAACAGAAAGTACAGGAGAGTAGAAGAATACTGTGATCTCTGACCAGCTTACATTACTTCCCCTCTCCATGATATAGTACTAGTCAGATATTGAAGCAGATGAAATACTTGACAGTTACTTACCAATTGGCGGAATAAGAACCATTGCAGGATCCGGCTTTCGTTCCTTCAGATATTGCAACCAAGCAGCATAACGCTTCTCCGCACGAAGTATATAGTGCTGCACTTTGTCGGAACCTGAATCGATTTCGAACTCTGAAAACCAGCGAAGCAAGGCAGTATGGTACACTATATCGAGAAACTCGACGGGTCTGCTGGTCAAGCCAGTTTCACTGAGGTCCGACATGTTGGGAAAAACTATATACAGCGACAAATATATCAGGTGGGTGGGTTGAAGAAGAAGAAGAAAGATATGGAAAGGTAGCACCAAGAGCAACCACTCCCAGACGAAACTAGGCTGCAATCCTTCTTTCAGCAACGGTATATATCCCGTTTAACGGAGAAGAACAGATGTTGAGGGCTTGGAAATAAATTATGAGCAGATAAGGGAGGACGACAATACTGGCTCCTGCAGAGAGGTTGACAACTACTGTGCATAAATAAGAATGTAACTTTTGCCAATTAAAGTGGTCCTTACCAACCAAGTGGTTTTACGGTGTTGAAATTTAATCCAGCTTAAGCACAAGGAAAAAAAAAAGTAAAGTCGTGAGATACGTATCAAATACTTTTTTTTGCTCAATACTAGAAAATGTGGTACAGCGGTGAAAGTATCTCCACCGGACTTACATTCAAAGAAAATGAAAGAAGAGGAACAAGGTGAAAAAAAATGTTAGAGACGACTGGTGTGGGAAAGTTGGGGTTTATAAACAGTAAGGGAAGGATGGCCCTGTCGTTAATGTTGAGAACAAGTCAGCCAATCTAGGAAAAAAGTGAGGATGAAGCAGGGGAGAAGTTTCATAGCACGAGTGGTCGGTCTCTAGAAACAGCAATGGAACTACATTGCCTATGCTGACGGATTGCTTGTCTCACACAATTCACTCTGTATTGTAAAGAAGAGTAGCTTAGCATGAAGTACTGGTAGTGCTTAAAAAAGGCAAAAAGGATTCCCTCCAATCATCATCTACCAACCGAGCGATCCACAAGTGTCTTCGTGCCCACATGGTCACTGTGAAGTGGTAAAAATGAGTTCATAAGCGGTCGCTGTAAATCATTTTTCATGCCCTTCATCCACTCTTCTACTCCGTCCAGGTGTCCAAGGACTGTTAATGATATGAAACGTCCACCCCAGTTGAGTGAATTCATACGCCTTACCGTCCTGCTATATCATCTGCGCCCAGAAATATACTTTTCATTACTGAGCCATCAAACTCCAATGTAATTATTCCTCAATCCCCACCAAGCACAGAGTCTCTCCTGCAGGATAGCGGCTTTTTTTCCACGATGCCCAAAGTAATCAGCCGAAAAAAGAATCATTGTTGCGGAGGGTAAACAAGTAGTCCTGGTCACGCGTGTGTTTTTCCATTGAAGGCATGAATGGACCAAAGGTATAGGGTCTGGTCAAATGATAACGCTATTCACCATTCTGCTTGACGTAGTAGTGAATATACAATAATTTCTGTTCACATATCTCGTCTAAACTCTTTCACGAGGGATCCCCAAAAATATATTGGCTTAGTTCAACGTTAAAACGATATTCATGTCGTTTGGTCATTACACAGGCAGTGCCCTTCAGCCCTAGTCAACGATCACCCGCTAATGCAGCTTCCACTGTAATCAAAAGCCACTAATTTTTTTTGAAAAGCATGGCGTTTTGAGAAAAGCCATGAAGCACGCTGTTCGTAAACATGAGAGTGAAGTAGCTAATAGGCCATCGACCAACCAGGCGCCCCTGGTCGTAAAATTTGTATCACACTGAACACACCGGACCGCTACCTGTTTGTTTGAGGTGAAGCTGTCGCCAACCAGCCATATTCAGCATCGTGGTTACCAGTACATTGTGAAAGAGCAACATTCCGAACCTTTACTGGTCGAGATTTCGTTACATGGGTGGATCACTTTCCCACCCTTGGCATATGTGTAAAGTGACAGACGTCTTTACCAAATAACATGTCACCATTCCGTCACTGAACTAAGTAACCAATTCAGAATGGCCATGATACCCATTGGTTAGTGGTGGAACACAGTTGTGTATAGCAAAAGAACCCCGGGAGTAAAAGAAAATGGTAGCTGCAACTCAATCTCCCAAAAGACAAGAGGCCGCTGGGTTGGGGTAATACACGACAGGGATTTGTCCACCACACAACATGGGCTGTCATAATCACCATCCCGATTAATATATTAATTCATAGAAACAAACTTTTCCATCCCGAAGCCTACCGATTGGGATGATCTACACCTACCGACGTTCAATTCCCAGTGAGTGAGTTACAGAATCACTGTTGGGGATCACAGAGCTATATACTTTTGAGCCAACCACAGCATGCGTAAGAGGGTATATTCCTCAGCATACACCGCTGATGCGTGGGATAGACGTAGAGATACTTATTTTCAGGCCGCATAGCAGCCCTGTAAAAAACAACATTTCGAATAACGTCTTATATGCCAAAAGTAATTCTGAACTCCACCCCATATTTTCATCTCACATAATTTAAACCGACTTTGGTGAAAGTAGAAAACTACATGATAAACATTAGTAAGCTCGGGTATTGAAATTCTAAACTATAATATGACGCAAATATTCATCACTCTCAAGTGAACAGTACTCAATAGTAAGAGTGAAGTGAAAAATTAAATTAATATTGCCCCTGAGTAAAAATAAAACTCAAACCAGGTTAAAGATTTACCACTCACTACCAACAGCAGCAATGCATAAATTAGCAAGCATATACAATCACACTTGGAAAAGTAGAAAATATTATTCGTTCTACAATGAAATCATACGCCTTACAGCTGCCTACGTCACTTGAGTCCGAACAGCTGGTAGTCTCAACCGAGTAGGGCGCACACTCTGACGACGACGAACTCGAACGGTTAATTTCCGAGATACCTGTGAGGTTGGCCGAGGAGGACCACGCGGTAGTAGTGAAAAAGTAGCACGGAAATGTCGATGAGGAGGGGTAACGGGTTCAATCAGGGATGGATTCCATAGGCCTAATGTA
>JANBPY010000014.1:0-33977 GCA_027577015.1 Dispira parvispora
CCAAATTCCTCCACGAGTCGAACCTGATCAAGCTAAAACCTAATCACTAATACCGCGCTAGCTCCGCGGTACCACAGAGGCTATCAGTAGGCCTAACCACAAGTAAAGGTCACTAAGCTAAATATAACCGGCGTAACCAGTTTAGTCTTAGCGGCGGTGTGATTCCAAATGGTTAGTTGATAACTATCAGTAGTCATCAACTAACGCTTTCCTCTGTACGGCTTTTCGGATTTCGGCCGCATCGTTCATTAGCATTGTAGTTTTCAAATGGTTAACGACCTCCTCTTACGTTAGCCATCAGTATATTTGTCTATTCCGAATATGAGAGGAACTATATTTTATTATCCTTGAAATACATTGTTGCGATACCAGAATAATCAGTTGGGGTGGTTATTCTGTGTTTTGATATGAATACCGATGTTTTGTTTTCGCATATAAATAGCGGTGGTTTTGACATCTCGGAACCAGCAGGATTTTTTGGAATAAACGTTTGGTCGTAAACTTAATTTTTGACTTGTTGATTTGACCTCGCCGCGAATCAAGTACAACAGTGTGACAATTTGGGTTATCAAGGTCTGAAACTTCAGATATTGTATTTAGTTGAAATATCATTTACTTTTGACTTCAGATTTGCGTTTTATACATTTTTCTATTTATAAACATCTCTTAATTATTTTAGTTCCGCTTATTAGGACTATTATTCGTAGAAATATGTCAGTATATTATATAATTTTATATAATTTTTATTTATCGAAGTAATTTTTAATTATAGAGGGATGGCTACTTCGAAAAGCCCATTGCGACAGTTCATTCCTGATAAACACCTACATACCTTTGGCAAAGATATTAGTTGGTGGCAGGATATAACTGTGGCAGCTGTGGATAGAATAGGTTAATGGTTGCTACCATTAGGCCTGCCATACCTTCTTGAGAGGGTGTAGGTGTCAAGGGCCCATGGCGACCCTCTGCCCTGCTCCCTTGGTTCCCTTGGCAACTGCTCGAACAGCTCATTAGAGCTCAAGTTGCACCGGATGGCATTTCGCCATTCGGGGGATGCCACACGAAAGTATGGATATGTGGTTTCTATCCACTGGTATATCCCAGAAACCGTAAGTTGGCGTCTGGGATTGTTCAGGATGACCATTCCTATGAGATCACTATAACTCATAGGGGGCCTTTCCTGGTTGTGAAATCCAGTACTTGGATTACAAGACATTAGGATAAATTTAGTATAAATTTGATGTAGGGTAAATATTTGAACGGGCAATTATAATATTTTGTAGTTGATCTTGCAATGGAATGCTAAATTAGTGGGAGAGTTAGTCAAGTAAAAAAGATATGGTTCCTGAAAGTGGCAGAACCAGAAATATTTATATGGGTTTGACCACTCCTAACCTCAAGCAGCTTTTTACTAGTAGACAAGGCATTTTCATGATCCTGCCGCTGGATAAATGTGACAATAGTACGTTACCTTCATCTTTAAACCAGCTGATATGAATGGAAATTTTAGAAAGTTATCGATTCTGAACAATGGTGGCTGACATTTCATTTTGAAAATACGCCACAATGTTGATACCCTCTCCCATTGCTTACTGTATAATATGCACTTATTATCCCAAATTTTGTACAAAGCATGATCACCATGCTATGCTGAAGGGGAACCATTGCAATCCGTTACCTGCATGATTCATATGACCTGACGTTCACAATAGAACACCGCGATTCATTTCCAGACACTGCCAGATTCAATTCTAATGATCTGTAATCGCACCTATCATCTTGAAAATCCTCACCATTGGACTCTCGAAGTAATTTGCATTGTGTAAAAGAGCACATTTGGGGGATATGTGAATCGATGTACATGATAGGTCATTGACATTCGGGCACTGTAGTCTATTATTATAAGTCCAACGACATCCCATTAGCACTTTGTGGATAGGTCACACCGGGAGGGGGTATTGGGATGTTTAATATGAAGTTATGGTACGAATACTGTTATCATCCCATGCATACCAAAGGCTATAGTACAGCAGTGGGTGGAAAGCCTCTGACACGCGGTCCAGTGCCACCCACTTCCCACACCCCCCTTCAGCTGGAATAAAGTCATCTTGTTGCAAAATGTTGCACGGTTTAAAATATGGGCACCAAGTACCCAAACCACCATACGGCATTCTAATGTTCCTATACTTTAGAAAAGAGACACACGTTTACGCACATAAAATAATCACTAAATTGGTTGTATACAGAGTGAAACTATGAATACTCCTCAAACTAGTGCGATTCGCAGTCATTCAGCAAGTGATTCAAGTGACCTTATAGGATACCTAACCACGGCGGTGCTTACTACTCTTATGCTACGAATAGGCTCTATTTATGACAACGAACAACAAAATCTTGGCAGTAGAACACGCAACACCGGCATTATGTCAGTTGTGCCCTGATACACGTCTGTGGTAGAATTAGGTCATCCAATTTCGCACCAGGTTCAGTTTAAGTAATCAACTATCTATGCCACTTTTAAAAGTCGCAATAATCCCTCCACTGAAAAGCATATGTTAACTTTGAATAAACCCTAATAATCACACGAAAAAAATCTCAAATGTTTAGTAAAAGGTGTAAAGTTCATAAGAAATGAACACAAGGCTATGCTAAATTAGGATGGTAGAACCCCGCATCAACAATTCTAAATGTGTCACCTATGAAATCAGTGGTCGCTGGCAGGAGTGGGCGTTGCAGGATGAACCGTTAAAAGTTTACGCATGATACGCTGGACATCAGAAGATACTTCGTCCACCGATCGGGCACTGTTGATAGTAATGCATTTTTCCTGCTTGGTATAATAATTGATGACGGGGTAGCAGGATACCACAAACGTTTGGAATCGTTTGCGGATGGACTGGATATTGTCATCGGTACGACCGCTAGTTTCCCCACGTTTCAGTAGACGTTCCTGGAGGACGTCTTCCGGGCACTCGAAATTGAGAACCAGTCGGGCGGGACATACGACCTCTTCAAAGGCCAAAGCCTGGGACATGGCACGCGGGAATCCATCAATCAAAAACTTGTGGGCGCCACTGCGCTTCATTGCCTCCCGAAGCAAGGTGATTGTGACCTGTTCCGGCACGATCTGACCTTCCCTGATACACCACTTAATCAGCTCACCATAGTCGGAACCAGGACGATTTTGCTCTTCGCGTAATAAATCACCGGCGGACAAGTGGACAAACCCGAAATCATTAACCATCCGAGTGCATTGGGTACCTTTACCGGCACCTGGTCCACCCAGAACAAATACCACGGTGGTATTATCCAGACTAAAGGGACTGTCTTCCTTTTTCAATTTTGGGAATTTAAGACCGTGAAAGTCCACCGTATCGTTCGGGTTGAAACCAGTGTCAGCCATGAGTTTGGCATTTTCAGCGTTGGCTTCCATGGCTTTAATTCTGTCTCGCTTGCTCAAGTCCTGGAGGTAAAAGTAGCTTACGATTATGGATAACACACAAAGTGCAGCTGGAACGGTGGGCAGATGGGGCCGTAGACGGTACCAGTAGGATTCAAACGTAGAAGACGACGAAGATCCGGATTTGTTTAGACGTTCCTGGAGCTTTTTCTCTAGTTTAGGAGGCTTCAAAAGACAACCACTGGAAGAAAAGGAGCGGGCGGAACTCAAGTGTGCCGAAACCCGAAGGGAATTTACACCACACTGGGAGCGGTAGAGCGACGAATAAAATCTAGGGTAGTGGGGCTGGAGACGTACCAATAGACCCGTCAAGGATTGGTGCATGGTACCCTGGGTTTTAAACAAATGAAATAAAAACGAGGAAGCAACAAAGAGAGGAGAAAACGGATTTTAGTACCAACAAAGTGTCCACAGAAACTGCGAAATATTTCAGTAACGGGCCACTATGGCACTAAAGTCATTATGATACTGTCCCACATATCAGTTGGGATAATCCATTCGACCATCATCAATGGCTATGGGAGGAGGATCGAATCGAATCGATAAAAAAAATATTTCCATTGACAACGAATGAAAATGTTGCACATTAGCCAGGTTATTGTTGTGTTTTTATTTGCTAAAAAATGCTGTAGCAACAACAGTGTATAACGGATAGATGTAACCTAATTAAACTGGAATCAAAACATCAGTTGTAAAACAAAAATTGGTTATGGGGCCACCCAAAAAGCAATCCTTGGATATCGTAATAAAAAAATACGACACTTCCAACAATCCCTTAATGGCTCTTTTTGAGAGCATTACGCGCTTGCACTTGATGGTAAACTTTGGCATGACGTAACACGACCCGCCAGGCCTGCACGATCAACAACAGTGGTACGAGCAGCCAGGGGCTATTCATACCCCAAAAGTAAAAATAATAATAATAAGGCTGAGGGGTCATGTACTGCCAACCGTCATAGGCCATGCCGAACATGTACACCAACGAACCGTAGAGTTGACCCAGTGAAACAATCAATTGTAACGGGTAACGCAGCGGGGATCGATTAAGTATGCAATGGGCGGTGAATAACATGGCGGGACCCTCGAGGAATGTGGTAATAATTTCCACACCCAGCACATTGGCGTCGTTAATGAGGTACCGGGAATCGGCCAAGGCGTACTCTTTCCATATGTCGGCCAACGGAGTGCTTAGACCGGCCAGGGTACGATGGTTAATAACATAATAACCTTCCAAGACAATATGGGTTAGGCCGCTAATGCAACACCAGAGCACTACTAACCGGTCAGCGACTGACAGGCAGGGCTTGGTGCGTTGTACTATTAGCCCCACCACCAAGGTTACCAGTCCGACAGCGACACCAAAGTAGCCCAATACCTCTGTAAAGTGGAGGGTTGACGGGACATAATGAGGGAGAGACAAATCGACCGGGTAAAAAGGATGTGGTGTGGCCATGGTTATTGCGTTTGTTGATATACGTAGCTCATTTGAGCTCAGGTTCGAAAAAGAAAATTAGGAAAAAAAATCACTTGGCTACGGAAGAGTATAAGAGCTTGGACTAGTAAACACAGGGCAATAATAATAAAATTGACAAAATGACGTGAACAGCAATGAACCACCCTTAAGCATTACAACGCTGCAACCTCCACCACTAACTTATGGATGTTACATGAGCAGTATTGTGCTGATGTGTTTGGGATTAACCACTGTATACATGGGGTGACATTCAACCCACACACACACACATTTAGCAGTGTAGAAAATCACAGTAGGATGGATATGTGAGGGTGGGTTTTATTTAGGTGGACAGGGTAAACAAGGATCACATTCTATGGGTGAGACCCACAATTGGGATAAATATGCTGACACTTTGCACACTATTAAAACCTGGGGATTAGGTTTACAAAAAGATGTCCAAGATCTGAAATCAATTCGTCGCTGACTATGTATTAAATCCACCTGGCCAGTCTCTAGAGTAGCCAAGCATAAATATCACTAACTGGAATAGATTAGGTATCGAAAGATCAATTCGAATAATATCTAGAGACAGTACAGGTTTTCTCATCGGAGATTACTGAACCTTCTTCTTACCGTCCAGGGCCTGAGTACGGGCCACGGCTCGGTAGAGTTGCTGACAAGCTTGACATCCCAACAGAGTGGGCACAATGATCCAAATAGCGTTCAGAGTTACAAAATAAAACCAAAAGTAGTAGGGATGGGGAGTGCAGTGCGGCGACCCCTCAAACAAGGTGGTGGTATAATACAGCACATCTCCGTAGATCTGGGCCAGGGACACCATCAATTGTGTGATATAACGCAGGGGAGAGTCGTTCAGGATGGCGTACGCAGTCAAAAAGCACAGAGGACCATCGAACACAGCGGTGACGAGTTCCATCAACAGTACAAAGGAATCGCTGGAGAGATACCGAGAGTCGCTCAACGAGTACTCCTTCCACAGTTGCCCAAAGAGAGTCTGGTCACCGGCCAGCGTTGCGTGGTTGTATACAAAGTAGCCTTCAAAGAAAAAGTGAATGCAGCCCGAGATAAGGAACCACAAAAAGGTGATGCGAGCGAGCCAGCTCAAATGCGGACGACGAGCCAAGAGTATCGACCCCATACCAATTACTGCTACGACGCCCAAGCCAAAGGCTCCCAACAACTGGTACATGTTGAGCGAGTTGGCCGCGTAGTGGGGGAGGTTAAGGGCCACCGGGAAATACGGGTGGCTCAAACCACTTCCGGATTCGAATGCTACGTTGTCCATTGCTAGTAAAATAAAAGTTGAACTTTTAAATTAAAAAAAAAGAGGTACAAAAATAAGTAACAGGTTAAAATTATTATTTTTGATTCATTAATTCTGAATGATTTTAGGTGCAATTTTTAGGATTAAATAGTTTTTTTTATTCATTCGAGTGCCAGTAGGAACTAAGCAAGTAGTATCAGCTGAGGATACACGATTGGATATCAGACAAGGGGGGGGGGTGATAACCTTTCAATTTAGGAATTATAGGTAAAACGTACCATATTTTGTATTCGTTATGACACATACTGTGTTTCTTGGTAAGCACTATCTGGATATGAGGGCAAAGTTTTTTAGTATTATTTTCGATTTTATTATGGGCACATAAACTGCAGACTGGGTTCTGGCCTAAATAGTGCCCTTGTAATAAGAGTCCCCACAATTTCATACAGATACATTAAGCCAGTCCTATATCCAGCCCAATGGTGCCTAACAACAGCCCCTATAAACCACAAAAACCCCTCCCTTTCCTAGGAAACGTTCAGGTATGCGACTTGGCCAAAAAAAAATAAAACTTTCATTCCACGACTGGTTAATATCTGGGACTATTGGCCCCCCAGTTGTTCCACCATAACGTCAATAGTGTCGCCGTCTTCCATGTCGAGGTCGTTTGGCGTTTGATCTGCAAGAATACGTTCTCCTTCGAACAAAAAGCGAACCGTTTCCATCTTTTTACCGCTTCGGTCGCAATACGCTTCCATAAGTTTCTGGAACTTGGTCGTACGCTTGATTTTAAAGTGTACTTCGCTGGAATCACCGCCTACCACTTTGAGATTAATGTGTTCGGGCGTTTCGGGTTTAATGTCGGGTTTCTTTTCCGGAGTTTGGTCCGCCATGATTGTAAAATGTAAAACGAAAAGTCAAGGGAGAAGTAGCGAGGTAAAGACTTGAAAAATGCAAACAGTTATAAAAAAATAAATGCTAAAACAAACAGATGTGTTACAGCCCACTTTGGCGTATTTTTTTTTTCTATTTACGCCAACAAAGGCGAGTCTAGAAACAAAAACCTACCGCAGTCGACGCGGGGGATAAAAGTGGGAAAAAATAAATCTGTAAGCCCCTCCCTTTTGTCCGTTTCACCCAAAGTGTACCTCCCGCTTAGGACAAGGAGACGAAAGCAGGTGGTTTTATTTCACCCAGTCATATTCCAATTGTCTTTGTAAAGATTCGTCAGCATGGAATGGCTAACATTAACCCCAACCGTCCGACGGCTTTTAGAACTCCTCGGCCTGGTTGCACGTGTTGCTGACCAACCTCCCCCCGTATTTACCTTTCAGAGTCTCGTTTGGACCTTGGCCAAGGGAATGGCCTCCCGTTACTATGGCGCCGCTCTCCTGTTTCTATGTTTTGTACAATGGGAGTAAACATGTTCTCTTCCATACCAGCTCATAGTGTCAATTTCAGTGCTGTACTCGTTGTGGTAGCCATGCAATACGCTAAAATCTATTTAGACTAATATTCGACCAACAGTGGTAACGTATCATCCACATTGTTTTTTTTGTTCATGGCGAATTATATACAGTCTATTTACGCTTGTATTCGCTGTGATTTTTATAGCAAACAATAGAAATAAACACCAATTTATAATGTCACAAGTTTACACTGTTCATTCACTGTACTATTGATTACAATGCTCATCGAAATAATTCACGGTGCTCTTGAAACATACGGCCGATCCACCGTTCGTATTCCACTCTAAAAGCAGGAAAACTCTCTATGGTTTTAAGCACGGAAAAGAAGGCCTCTAATGTCACAGGGTAAAAGTACAACGCGCTGGGTTGAGCCACAGTTGGTTCAGTCGATGGAGGAGTGATGTTGTTAGCGGCAGGGGTTACGGCAATAAAACTTGAGTCGGTGGCTTGGGCACCCGGGTCGACCACCACCTCTTGATCGTCCGAGTCTGCCAAAGTTGACTGGGTTGGGGTCTCATCCGAGGTGACCGATGGCTTACCCAGTGGTTCCCGAAGGTAAGTTTGGTGCCGCTGGGCACTGTACGGATTAAAAGGTGCTACCGCGGGGGACGACGCGCTCCAATCCGCCGTGAGGGGCTTACTATGTTTCCCACGGCTGCCTGGTGAATAGAATTCTTCAGATTCAGACACTTGGGAATATACCCCAGCGTCGGTGAGCTGCTTATCGAACCCAATGACGTAAATTCGCCGTCCCCGGATGAGTTCTAGAGCCTCATCGATACGGAAACCATAGACCAGTGCCAAAAAGTAGTCATTATAATGCAAGTGGGTAAATGGAAATTTGCGTTGACTCAGCCAATTCCAAGTGGAAGTGAGCTGGTGGTGCAGATGGGGTAGGGCCAAGGTCAAACGTCTGGCAAACGGGTTAGAAGGGCTGGTAGGAGTGAGGTTGTGATTCGGTTCCAGGGCCAGTTTGGCCAGATCTTTTAGCGTTCGATCGTGTCGTTTGAGCTGGGCCTGGATTTTTGATGTGGTGGCTTCCACGGGGGATTCATCTTTTTGTTCCCCTGTTTGACTTTCCTCGTGGGCAAGACGTAGCTCTTCTAAGGTGAGCTCTGCCTTGGCCGTACCGGCCTT
This sequence comes from Dispira parvispora, assembly GCA_027577015.1. Classification (NCBI taxonomy): domain Eukaryota; kingdom Fungi; phylum Kickxellomycota; class Dimargaritomycetes; order Dimargaritales; family Dimargaritaceae; genus Dispira; species Dispira parvispora. Next base: position 8,808 of record JANBPY010000014.1, read on the forward strand.
TAACGCCGCAATTGGGTAAAACGACCGGATTAACCACGATAGAGCTAAATGGTGGTAACGAGCAGGGTAAACAGTTTGGTTAACCTGGTCAAACTGGATAGGGAAATGGGTCAGTAATTCTTTCCACAGATTAGAACTACGTACAGGTTTCCCGCCCATACGACACACTCGCATCAAGGCCAGATAAGTGATAGGGTCGGGTGAGATATGAAAGTGATTTTGCATCTGGTCATAGACCCATTCCGCCCCGTCCACATCACCGGGTTCCGCGTGGGCTTCGATTAAACTATTAAACAAGGCCGCATTCAACGGAACCTGGTGTTCAATCATGTGGTCAAAAATACGTCGCGAGGTGGCTAAATGGTCGAATCGGGGAATACTTTTCAACAGGTTAGAGTAGGAAAATTCGTTGGGTTCAAACCCTTCATCCACCATGGCGCTAAACAAGCGACGGGCCGTGGCCAATTGGCGACGACTGGCATATCCATGCATTAGGTGATTATACGCTACGACCGAAGCGAGTGGGGTCCCCGCCAGTCGCTCGGCCTCCCGCATATCACCCAGACTACAAAGAGCCCGAATTAATACCGAAAAGGTATCCGCACTAAGGTAGCGCACGTCGGCATCTTCGGGCAAATAGGGCGAGTCCAGGTTGGTAGGATTCCAGGTCGTTCCACCGGTGGTACTACTGGTATAATAAGGTTGCTTAACCATAATGTGCAATACTTCCAGTGCCATATGGGGTTGGTTGATATTGATGTAACCGTGCATGACAATGTGGAATACATCCTCTACCGGTTGTAAATTAAACTGGATCATGTCCTGCAACAGTTTCAAGGCTGTGTCCATGTGTCCCGCCGCCGCAAACTGGTGAATAAGTTTCCGGTAGGTCCGGTAAGTGGGTTTAGGTTGGCTATCGGGTATCGATTCCGAGGAAGAAGCCCGCTTACCCGGGAGATTCCCAACAATGTACTGGTAAAGCGGCAGCGTTAATTGTAAATAACCATTCGCAAGGTAGAACCCGATGAGAAATTCCGTAATTTCCAAGTTAGGCATAACCCGGTGCTGGTGCATCAACCGTAGGGTTTGTTGTACCCCTGCGAAATCCTTTTGGGTAGCGTAGCCCTCCAACAACACTCGGTAGGTATCCAACGATACCGGCAGGTGGTGCTTGAGAAAATAAGCGGGGAGCTCCGCCGCTGAACCCATTTGTTTTTCTTGTGTGTACAACCGAACGAGGGCCACCGATAGTGAATCATCCAAGTGAGGGTGAGCGCACCGCAGAATGCGAAAAACTTCCCGAACCCGGTTTAAATCCCGGTGGGTCAAATAAATACGTAGCAATGGCACTAGACTGAAAGCATCAGGACAATGGCCGTTTAGCGCGAGTGACGAAAAGAGTTGGATTACAGTATCCTTATCGCCTCGGGACATATAATACCCTACAAATTCCCGAAAGGATAAGGTGGCCAGTTCTCGTTCACTTGTGGACAACGTCTCTGATGTAGATTTCGGAAAAGGTGAAGGGTGCTGTGCGGCTTGTTTAATCACTCCAAAAAAATGACGTGCTTTTTCCATCTGGCGTAACTTGAGGGCGCTGTACATCAAGGTGGTATTAAGGTAAATGTCATGATGGAGTTGAAGGGGTTCTTTAGAGGCAGGGGAACTAACCGATTCAGGTTCGGCCTCTGATGAACAAAATTTGGCAAAGATATCGAGCGCTGTTTGGTACTGTCCTTGACCCACCAGGTAAAAAATGACGTTGCGTGCTAATAGGACGGAAGGAGGGGTGCCCCGATCCGTCATTTCGTTAAACATACTTATGATCCGAAACGTTGACTTTTCGGTTTGGAAAGCCCGAATGATGATGTAAAACGTGCGTTCGTTGGGCGCCAACGAGGCTCGTTGTAATTGGTGGTACACGTCAATCATGCTGTTGTAATTCCGTTGCCGTCCAAATCCGTAGATCATGATGTTATACATTTCTAAAAGCTCTGTGGGGTTGGCCCCAACCTGAAGTTCTGCAAACAAGGTCACCGCATCGTCCATCAATGATTGCCGACAGAGGGCGTAAAGCAGTACGTTGTAATGGTATTTGTAGATTGGCACCTGCAATTCACGCATAGTGTAGAGCACGTTCATGATACGACTGGCACAGCTTGACGGTGGTGCCCATTTTTGGAGACGGAGTAGTTGGGTAAAATCTGAGAGCTGATCTTTGGGTGACCACTGATGTTGGTAAGTTTGCCAAGCAGAAGAAGGGAAACTTTGGAATACCTTCCAAAGTTTGTTCACCTGGGTACGATCCGACGTGGTGGATGATCGAGATTCCGACACTAGCGTGTGGACCCGGGTGAAAAATTGCTGGACGGATTGCGGAAGGGTCAATGTTGGCCCACGATAGTCCGTAGAGTCACAAGTGCCATCGGTCGTGTATTGCCGTACGAATCGAATATGAGCCACCGACGTGAATAGCGCTATGCGGTGGTTAGAGTTGGTGTACCACCGGTGGGTTCTGATATATCGAAATGGGTGATTTAACCACGCTGCTTTGGCCGAACTTGTATCATAGTGTGGTGTAGATCTCCGGTCCTGAAGTGGCCTAGTTACAAGAGTGGAATGTAAAGGCCGACTTTGCCCATTCCCCACTAATCGGTGTAGTAGGGGATAGCGACGCCATAGTCTACGATCCAATCGACCATGGAGATTTGTTGATACGGCCATGGAAACCTAGATAAATTTTGGTAGACAGGTCAGACGTTATGGTAATGTGCGATAGGTGTTGTTGATACAGTATAAGGAGTATTATATTGTATTCTGGCCAGAAATATACTGGGCACTCTAATGGAGGAGAATTAACAACTAATCAAAGAACAATCGATAAAATAACTAGAGGAACCCAGCTCATTAAAATAAATCATACTTTTCACATAAGACCTGAAAATAAAAAAAAAGCAATAATCAACATGGGTGATATTGGTTATAAAGCCGGCAATATACTATACTATGTCGAAATGACAACCTTCCCCACAGAAAATGACTATTTTTTTTCCAAGCCACGGTCGTTATTTCTCGTTTTAAACTCACTATTCCTCGAATCGGTCAAGTTTGGATAGATTCCTTTTGGGTCTAATACATAGGCACGACCGATAAACCACATTGTCCAACTTTTGGATTATTAAGTTACAACTAGGGCCAATTGATTAGAGCGGTCTCCGCTACAGCGCTCACGATTCGTTATTCCTAGTGGCCAAAGTCCGCGTGTATTATTTTGCCCATTGACTCCTTCATCCTGTATAATATTATCCGGTATTCACTTTATCGCTCTTGCGTTTAAACCCCTACTTGGTTAGTTCGCCTTTTTCTTCAGAGCTTTTTTTTTGCTTGACCCGGTCAGGCTACTCCCACATCCATGTCTACATTCCCGCCACAAGTGACTCAATCCAAAGGACTAGCCGACAATGTACCACTGCGCGATAAATTATTGTCGCTATTAACCGAATTCCGGCAGTGTATTCGACTCCTTTTCAATGCCACCCAACGTACCTGTCAAGAGTTGCTCCCAGACTCTTCCACTGCATCTAGTCACCCGTTGGTGATTACCCAAAGATTAGTCCGTCTTGACGAGTCCCTACGAACCTTGCTGGCCGAAGTGGCCTATCACCAACGGTTACAGGCCCGAATTATTGATACCCGCCAGGCCACCCAGTCGGTAAACCAACAAGTGTTGGGACTGGTACAACGCTTAATGGAAACTAAAGCAACACTAGAGACTTTTATTCGTAACGCCGAAGAACGAGTGCATGCTATCGATGAGGCTGAACGGAATCTGGTTACACTAGATGATGTAGTGCCTTATGCCAATCGGTTGAGTAACTATACAGCCGCTCCGCCAAATTTCGATCCTAAACTCCAAAATATGCCCACTGAAACACCCTATCCAGCAGAAACAACGATGCGGGCAGGCCTGTTTAACCAAAAGCGGAATGTTACGGATAAGGTGGTAGAGGAAGCCAAGGAGGAGAAAGCGGAATTGGATGTGGACGCGGAACTCATGTCATCCTTTATGGCCCATCACGAACACGACCAGGGTGAATTTGTGGACTTGTTAGATTTGGACCTTAACCCTGACCTTTGACCGGAATTATCCATTCGAGGTGAAATGATGTAAAAAAATATTGAATCGTGACTATTATGTGATAGTAATAAATATTCGTACACGTGTTTCATTGAGGAGGGAATGTTGTTACGTAATCGCTACTTTTAGTGTCTCTTGTGGGTTGGTTTTTTTTAATCGCACTTTTTGTATATTACACCATATTACTTTTCACCAAGTGCTTCCAAACGTTATTTGGAAGCTATAATAAACGCCTGGTTTATGGTATATAAGATCTCAAGCGGTGTGGCTTGTTAATAGCATGCGGCGCTATTTGTAAAAGAAATCCCAGGAAAAGGGCAGTGTACGTTTATTACGCTAGTTGTAATTGTACTAACAACGTATGTGCACTAGGAGAAATATATCCGATAAAATCAATAACTGGGGATGGATATCGAGTAAAAAAATCAAGATAGAAATGTTCCAATAACAACTACCAAGCGAGGATAGGAAGATGATCTTAAAGTATACCCTAGCATCCTAAAGGACCGTGGGTTAGACATACAATAGCATATCAGAGAAAGCGCACAAGTACCGTCAAGGTGACCAAATTTTACTTTACACTTGTTTATTGAATTTATGTTATAGTCCAATCGGTGCCTCCTCTGCTTGCGGGACCCAACTTCATCTCATCGCCGTCTATACAACCAGGGTAAAGACCCTGGTCATTGGTTACTTATAAATCTGTCCATAACCACTACCTTTTCATCAAACATCGAATGAATGCGGTATGTCAATTTTTTTTAAACCGATAGCGTGCCAACGTACCCTCACAATGAACTGCCCTTTTACACTAGACTGCTGGTGTGTTTGTTATGCATCAGTAATTCCCTATCTGTGATTAGGTATTATGTCCCAAGCTTCAATTTAAGCAACACGTGGTTTTAGAATTACATCAGACTTGTAAAACATAAACGCACTGCAAATTGGTTTCCCACAAGCGCCAGTATAGTTCTTAACCGTATAACATCCGATACTCCGTTTGCAATTTTCGCAATGAATAGGGCCCTTTTTGGTACAAGACGGGATATCCACCTTTGCCTTGGCCATATCAACGACGTAGTATGGACAGGCATCGTGGCTGGGAAACATGTTATTTTCAGGAACTGGACTGGGATACCCTGGTGGAGGGGCATTCCGGTGTGCATCCACTGGAATAAAACTACTATGGGGAATGTCAACATCGAGGTTCTGAATAAAGCTAGCGGGAAATAGCCCCAAGTTACACCCTCGGCACTCTACGAAATTGTCTGCCGTGTTTAAAGTCCAATTTTCAAAATTGAATAAAGACAGTGGTATAGAAAAGCGCTGAAATTTTTGAAAGATATCCACTTCTTCGCCATTTTCCCAAATCTGAGGTATCAACTTTACCATGGTTCCAGAAGCAGGGTTAGCGAGGGGATGGGATTCGTCCTTGTCCACTTGGCTCAAATTTCGGAAAAGTGATTGCTGAAAATTAAACAACTGCTCCTGGAATCCAATATTAGGGTAAACGATGGGCCGTTTCTTCCTTACCAGCTCACCGGCTTTTTTCCATCCCAGTTTCAAACGTCGCATTAGGTACGCAATGACAATAGTAGGACTGCGTGAACGACCTTGGTAGCAATGTACTAGAACATTACCACCATTGGAGATTGCATTATCGATAAAATCGTAAGTGGCAGGGAAAAATCGCACAATGTTTTCTTGTTGACCGTCGTCGAGATTAACCCATAGATACGTACAGTGCATAGAATACCAATCACTATGCGTTTCGAGAACCGACACAATATGGGTGATGTTTTCCCTGTGCAAATAGTTTAGATCTTGGGCGGCGGTAAAGCTATACAAACCCGTAGGTTAGGGTGGTTGGTGCAGATAATATATAAGAAACGTTAGCAGTATTCCATTGAAAATCATGGGTAGAAAGGAAGTACCTTATCGTAGCCGTATTCGATAATGTGATCACTTCCAACATTCGTGTGATGATGTGCATTTCACTATATTCAGCATACATAATTTTACATACCTTCCCAAGTATAATTGAGGTAGGATACAGTTGGCCTGTTCCATATTTCATGAGTTTGTTAATGGGTTTTGCAAAGGTTCAATTCCGATAAATAAAAATATAAAATAATTAATCACACGTAGATACGATTTCGTAAAACAATATTACTCGAACGGAGGAAGCAGAAAGAAATAAAAAAGAGGGAAAGAAACTAACGTTTAAATATTACCGAAGAAAAATAACGATTTAAATTGTCGAGACACCAGTACCGTTCAACGCGGATATTTATAGGAAAATCATCACCGTTTCGGACAACGTTACTAACGGAAAGTACCGAATGTCGTCTACCCTATTTGTTTATTTTTAATTATTACGATGTAGAAGTAAAGACGCATTAAATTTTAATGACACAGGTAGCAGAAGTGTCTTCGTAGTTGGGCACAATGAATATCGTGTACCCTTTCTAGCTAGTCAGATTCATTTGTTCACCAATTTTTAGGTGTAGCATATTCATCGATGACAATAGATAAAACAAGAATAAGAGAAAGACAAGGGTGAATCTCAAAAGTATTCCTGACAATGAATACGTTACGCTTACCAGTGGTCACGTTTGAAATTATTCTTTCCTCGGTGATAATGAAAATTCATCCATTCATAATGCAACCAAGATTATTCAAGGACAATTTTGCTCCACATTGTTGTAGGAAGAACATCGAATCTAACAATTTGGTATTTTTCTCGCACACTATATTTTTACAACGTATACGTTTCTGGCAAGTATGCAATCGGGGGGGGGGGAATATTCCATTACGTTTCGTGAGTGCCACATGAAGCTGATAGCAAAGCGGTTACCTATGCGAATTCCTTTATTCTTTATGCCAGACTTTATTTTATTACAATGGATGTGTAATGCTAAAGAATAGCCCTAAAGGGTAACATACACTATACAAACAAACATGTCAATTGATACTAACAATGGGATGCAGCGTAGCTTTTCTCCATAGACGTACAAAAGGAGGATGAATTTGAAGAGTACAATGGTTAAAAAAATTACGGTGATACCCCAAAGCCGTCGGTAGGTGAATCGGATGAAATCACCGTGGGGTTGCCCATATCGAACAAGACTGAGGAAGACTAACCCTTTATTACACTATGAAGATACCTTTATGGGATCAACTTTGCTTTTATGTACCATAAATGCCGGAGTAACCCAGCGGGTACAAGAACAGGCGGAACCGGACCAGTCGTAAGATCCCAGTTTGGTACCACACTTGTGACAGTCAATCCGACCCTGGTGTTCACCGTCCATAACACCCCGGATCCATTTTAATGGTTCAATGAAATACGAAGTACATTGGGCGCCCGACGGATTATGTCCTCCGGCGGATCCCGTATCATTTCTTACTTCGAGGTAGCGACGCTCACTATAAGAGGCGTTATGAGTCTCACTGATGGGAATGACCACGCATTGGTTACCTTTCTGGAGACCACCGTGTTTCCCAGGGAAGCGGGTCTGCCCAGCATTTTCTCCGGGTTGGTGCGGGATCACTACTTCTGTAGTGAATAGCACCGTGCGGCAAGTTTTACAACGATATCCGGTTTGGGTAGCATTGTGTCCACCAGTAGGAGAAGGTCTGGTCTGACCACCCTTGATGGAAATGGGAATGTTGATATGACCCCCACCGTTGGAATCCCCTCGTGTGGGTGCACTCCGTTTTTCAGCTTCCCGCGCCACGTTAAACCGACGGTAGGTGGCGCTTTTGGAGGACACGCTGCATCCCATTTCATCGTACTTTTCCAATTGCTTTAAAAATCCCTTGTTGGGATACACAATATTTCGTTTATCCCTTACCATCTCATAGGCCATTTCCATGGGAATGCCCATGGTCTTCATTAAATAGGCAATAACCACCGTAGCACTACGTGATATACCCATATGACAGTGCACCAGGACATTGCCGCCTTGGGTTATGGCATCGCGGATAAATTCATAGGTAATGTCCAAGTGTTGGAGAATGTTTTCCGAGGGCATGTCTAAGATATCAACACAGAGGTACCTGTACCGGTGGAGGTATTTGGGGTCAATCCCCCTGGCCATAGTCACAATATGGGTAATGTTTTCTCGTTCCAAGTACTCTCCATCGTAGGCAGCCTCCATGCTGGATTAGTTCAACCGTGGGGTTCGTGGTAATGGGCAAGTAGGAGAAAAAAAATTACGATATTAGTACAAGGATACTTGCTGGGAAAGAACTGGTCCTTTCTAGAGAATGGTGAACTGGTATAAAATGGTGAGAGCGTTGGGTGTGGCAATTCCTTTTTCTATTCCTGTATTATTATTTAGCCCAAGAAATAAGAAAAAAGGGGCCAATGTAACATACTCCCAATGGGTTTTGGTTAATCAGTAGTCCATAGGTAATGTTCAGAGGTGTGTCGAGTACTGGTGACTTACCTGCCTAGGTAAAGCTGGGGTAGAATACAGTGTGCTTCGGCCATCGTTCCGGTAGATAATAGCTGTTGCTACGAATGCTCACGAGCAAAGTTGGTGAAAAAAAAGCGAGGGTTGAGTACAAAATCGAAATATCAAAAAAAATACACACCGATTAATGCACGGTCATACGTTTGTATACAACAACAGCTGCAAGCTAACAGAGCACGAAATAACTTTAAATAAAAACGTAGTATGAAAGGAAGAAGGAGAGAGGAAAGGGTGTGTATGTCAGTATAATTTATTGTGATTTTAGCCAGTGTTGAACCATCATTAAAAAAATTGTCATTTTTTTTCTATTGGCATTCTCCCTAATTTCATTGGGTATTCGGTTACCGCCTGCGCAAATTGTGATTGTCATAGCGGCAAATCATTAGCTAAACCCTTGCGCATAGCTATCTTCAGTAATTCTTAGACATCCCCTGACAATATCTAAAGGGGTGGGTGCCATCATAATGGGATGGCTACCCCCCAACTCATTGGACCAAAGAAATACGTCAGATTTCCAAATTCCGAAAAGGGTAACTGACAATATCATCATACGTTTGAGGGTTAACAAATGCCTCATTGTCTAGACATTCCGTATGCCAAAGTGATACAAAAAAAAGATCGCTACGGATTGATGAAACACTATTGTCACTGGTAAACATTTTGATCTTGGCCAGTGAACAAAAAAAACTAGAACAAAATGAAATAACAAATACCGGTGACATGTGGAAATGGTCAAGCGAAAAGCTGATATGGAGTGGTAATACACATAAAAGAGAATAAGTATGAAAATTATAAGAAATTGAAACAATCATGAGTTGGTACAAAAAAAGTGGAATTCATTGCGAATGCGTTATAACAAGCAAAAGGAGAGGAAAAGACCGAATAAACTTCAACTAACTCTCTGTCGCGAGGGAAAGAGATAAGTCTGGATAACGCTGTCGGAAACGGTGTAGCTGTACGAGTTGTTGTTGCTCTTGGTAAGTCAGGGCTTCCTGAAGTGACTTTCGTAGACTACGTAAATTATACTCGATTACCGATGACCGGTTCAGTGGGGTGTTACGAAAGACATTCATAATGCCCACCTGAGTGTTGACTGCCGCGTACGAAATGTAGAGGTTGTCGTCAAGCTCTACCACGGCGGTGGCAACGGCGGCATCGGGATCATTACGTAATTGACGGTGTTGTTGTTCGACCAACCCTTCCATCAAGTCGAAAAAGTTGATAGTGAGTTCGTAAATATCGGGATCCAGTGGGCCACTGTCCTTGGCGAAGAACAGCCGTGAACCCAGGTCCATTAAATACACCTGGTGGGAATCAGACTTTTCGACAAAACTGCTCAAGAGACTTTCGAATGTATCGACCTGGGGCACAAGCTTCTGGATAATTTTACTCAGGGCAATCTGGATGGAGCAATTGAAAATGCTGGTCACGTGGTAGCTAAAAATGGCGTTGTAGAGACGCAAATCGTAAGCCTCATCCTGGATATGACGCTCGAACATGCGCTGGATCTGAGTTTTAAACTGGATGGTCTGGCTATCGAGTTTGTGAATAAGCACCTCAAAGTTTACATTGGGGTTTATGGCAAAGGCCCGTTTAGCCACCGCGCATAGCTTCATGACGCTCATAGTTTTTAGACGCTCACTGGTCATGGCATCAATCACGAACACGATGGAAACATTTCCCCCAAAGATCAATTCGGCGTCTTCATCGGATAAGTCTGTCAAATCCAATGAACCAGGTACGTCGACAAAGGTAATATTGCAGATAGATTCTAGCTGGAACCGTTCTACACGGAGACTGCCGTCAAAATGTAAGGTCTGTTCAGGGTTCCCTTGGCGAAACACAATGTCGAGGATACTAGTCTTACCGCTGCGTTTAAGTCCTAAAAGTAAAAGCCGAGGGACATGGTTGGAGACCATATTCTGAATGTCCTCTGTCGACGGCAATGTCGAGCTGTGGACGATGGGTTTATTAAATTGAGGGTTCGGACAAGAAAGAGGGAAATAAAGAAAAGGGGGTTGGGTGAGTCAGACAGAGCCTTATTGGCTTTTCAAAAGCCGAACAGCAAGTGGTCGGAAAATAACGCAAAGTGAAACAAGTACTACATTAAGTACCACACAAACCACGCATGTGGCAGGAGGAGTCCAGCTAGAGAAAGCAAAAGGGGAGAATGTGCATTATCTCGTGAGGTTGGTTGATTGGCCCAGGGCTAGATCCCAACGCTTGGGAGTAGACTTACTTGTAAGCATAGCTGTTTTGGTGAAGCGAATGGTCGCTTGAATACTGCATGTTTATGTGTAATAACGGTTGGAAAGGATGTAATTAAAACCAAGGTAAAATAGCGGCGAGAAAGAGAGATGAGCAAAAGCAACACAAACCCAAAGGAAAAAGGGAATGAGAACTCTAAAACGACCGACAGCATCTCGCGTGAGGGTTGGCGGGGAGTTTCTTTTTTTTCTATCGTTTTACATTACCCCGTTCACGCTTTTATTTTTCTCTCCCACGCAGAACGATTGTTTCCCGATGCATCATAAAAGGTGGGTCGTTCGCCGGCCCTGAACTCTGGACTACACAACTCCGGTAATACTTGGCGGTCGCGTTTCGAACCTTTTACTTATTTTGTAGGCTTTTACTCTTCATAAACAAGTGTAGAGTTTCCACAGACTTATTTAACCTCGTTTTTAGTTGACTTTTATTATTACTATTTTCCCCCATTACAAACTATTGGTCCTTGTCTTTTTTTCTTGCCGTGAAATCTAGCACTTGGCTGCTAAAAAGAAACCCGATGGACTTGTCCAAACTCAACACGCTAAACGTTGGGCAACTCCAACCGCCCTCCTCGGCGGGCTCACCCAACATGTCGTTCAGTTCGGACCTGGCTTCTTCGCCTCAGTTGTATCTCAATAACTTTTTGCAACAGAGTATGTCGGTGTCGCAACAACACCTGCAACCCCAGAGTCCCTTCCACGACCAGCTGCCCTCTTCCCCCACCAGCAGTAGTCTACTGACTTCCCCAACCAACACCAAAGTTCCCTCTACCTCGACTACGTTTGTCCACAAACTGTATGACATGGTGGTGGATCCGCAGTACCAGCATCTGATTTCCTGGAATTACTCGGGTATATCCTTTGTGGTGTGCAGCATCAGTGAGTTTTCCAAAGAGGTGCTGCCCAAGCACTTTAAACACAGCAATTTCAGCAGCTTTGTACGCCAACTGAATATGTACGGTTTCCACAAAGTCAACAAGTCGCCCCGGGGTCAACGCACCGCCTCGGACAACCAAACTTGGGAGTTTTCGCATCCCAAATTTATGCGTTCCCGTCCGGATTTACTGGACGAGATTAAGCGCAAGTCCATCGAAACCGAGTCGTTGCGGCGGGACACGGGGGATATCCTCACCAATTTTAACCACCTTCGGGTGGGCCAACTCGACGTCGAGAAAAAAGTCAATCAACTTGAAAGTAGAGTCATGGAAATGGCTCGCGAATTAGCCGATACGAAGCAACAACTGGCCACGACCCGTGAGACGCTACAAACGGTCGTTAGTCATCTCCAGCAGAGCGGACACCAGGACCTAATTTGCCAACTCACCAACGCATCTACGCACGTGGATAACGACCGACCCCAGATTCTGGTGACGAACCATGATACCGGGGTGGGCAATCTGTTAAATAACCTCAATCTCACGGGTTACTCTCTGGGCCACAATCTGTCCCGGGTATCTACGCCCACCGGGGAACATTCGCCACTGTCCAGTTCGTTTTCGGATAATCCGCTGTTACATCTGCAGCCCAATTCTCACAACTTGACCACTGCCATTAATTTATGTGGTAGTCCCGGTCAGACTCGACCTGTATCTCCCAACGCGTTTGTCATGTACCAGCAAGCACTTAACACCCCGCTTCCGCCTTCCCCGATTCCCCCGCATTCCCCGGGAGCGGTTAATATGACACCCGAAGACGATATTGAGATTTTTACTGTCCCTCCGTTTTCAGCGAACGTCTCTGGACCTCCCAGTACGCACGGCTCGGACTCGGGTGACAACGGTATCGCCCAGAACTACCATTTAAATCTCACCCCTACCCATTCCAGCCCTATGGGTTAACTAGTAGTGGCTCGTAAATCCCTTTGTTGTTTTTCGGTAGAATTGGGTCTATGTGGGATACCCAAAAGTTGTTGTATTTGTTAAGAGTGTTGTTGCTATCGACCAACTTTTTACCCATCATTTATTTTGGCTGTTATCCATTAGCATTCGTTGTATCGTCATATTCCTCTTTAAACTGACCTTGTTTTTTGATATTTATTTTATATAGCGTTATCTTGCCTTTTTCCCACTTTCAGTATGTAGTAATGTTTTGGTATGACGCTGATCTTTGCCAAATAGCCGGCATTCATCCAAACTTTGTCTAGTCGAAGCCTCAGATATGATCTGGCTCAAAATACAATCATGATTTATCTCAAACCATATCCATTTTTCCTAGTCTTTTAAATTACCCAGCAGGCCAAACTTTTTCAAACCACCGTCGGAATGAAACCCATTATGTTTTTGTCGACTCGTGTCTAATGGTTATTTTTTTTGCTTCATTTCTATTGTTACTTTGTTCAACTCGCTCGTTTTATTTGCTTTTCAAACATTTGCTTGTTCTTGCCCTTCTTGTACTAGCTTCATTCATGACCTCAACACCTACCAGATCCTTCCCTTATAATGTAAGTCCCTCACCTTTTACACGCATTCACCACTACTTTGCTATTAGACTCTACCAATCGTTTGTTCTGGTACTACTGAATTACCTAGCGAGAACACTTGGACTAATATACCATTGTTATGACACTGTCCTATTCTCTTTTTGTTTATGTTCCTGCCCTAGTTGGCTGAGTTGAAATGGACGGACGATACGCACACCCGCAACGAACAAAAGAAGTACTGTTATTGTGGACAGGACTATGATGACAAACAAGTTATGCGCCAATGCGTGAGCTGCCGACAATGGTTTCACTTACCCTGTATCCAAATACCTACGGGATTCCCTTTCAGAGGGGATATCTTTTACGTGTTTCGGTGTGCGGTATGTACCCAAGGTCCCGAAGAGTACACTCGCCAGCCTATGAGTTGGGTATCGATTGTTCAACTGACCCTGTACCATCTGGGGGTGACTGAATCATCGCGTTATTTCCGATTTCGGGATGTTATTTGCTCCTTTATCGATGAACACTGGGAGGACTTGCAACCTGGGAAGCAACGCTCCAATACTTGGAAAAATACCATTTCGGCCGTGCTATCCACTCACCCGTCGGTGTTTGTTTCTGGAACGGAAGAATTGGGCCAACCAGGGTACTGGGCATTACTTCGATTGACCCCGCCAGATACCACACCCGTGAAAAAGACCAAAAACAAAGCCCATCGATCAGCCAAGGCACCTGGGGCAAATGATAAATTGGCCTCTCCGGCGTCACGCAATACGGGGTCCCGTTCTAAAACCCCCATCACGAAGAAAGCGATCAAACCTGAGCCGGAAGAAACTCCCACCAGGCCACCCACCCCACCGTCACCTGTTGTTGATCCAGTGTCTTCCCCATCTTCTTTATCTACCTTGTCTACCCTGTCCTCATGTAGTGTTATTTCCTGGGATTTGGATTCGGATCCTGTGACACAAATGGCTACTGAATCAGTTGTATCGGCCACAGAGTCTGTTGAACCGTCAACTGCTCAACCCCGTGCAGAAAAGCGAGCTTTGGAAAATGTGGATCAAAAAACCAAAGATTCTGATCTTATCGAAAAGGCAGAGAGCCATTCACCCACTAAAAAACGCTTGCGGACAACGTCACCCGTTCCGACAGCTACCGTACCAAAAGTTCAGTCCTTGACTGAGCATAAATCCCCATCGGACCTGCCCAATAGTTACAAGACCCCTTTAACCCAACCACAGGGAAACTTGGGCACCACTGGTCCATCCTTGTTGCCGATGACCTCGGTGGACGAAGAGGCACTCTATCAGAAATTAAAAGCGATGCCCAGTCCATTATCAGTGGAATTGTCCCGGATGAAACGTCGACTCAAAGTCCGGATGCTAAAACGAGCTGCTGGATTAGACTTGTTCAATTTAGAAGATCGAGTAGCTCAAACCTTGACTTTACCCCTCCACACTTTTGGAGAGCGTACGGCCCAGGAAGATGTTAACGGTGAACTGTCTGATACTGACGCTCGCATGTTTAGTCGTTGCAAACCACGGATAACCAAGATTCCTTACCATCAGTCGTTTGCCTGCCGTCTTTACGGTCGTTTACAACAACGCAATACCTTGGGCACCACACGTCCCTGGGTGGGTCCTCTTAAAGGCAGGACTCTCAAACCTTTTATACGTCGAGATTACGAATCGAAACCTACCAAACTTCGACTATTGGAGTCCATTCGTGGACTGCCTCTGGAAAAGCGTTTACGGGATCCTACAGAAGAGTCAAGCCCCACTACAGTTTATCCCGTAGATTATTGCTACGTACAACCTTGCCATATTCCCCAGGTGAATGCGTTACTAGCGGATGCTTTTTGGCCCGGTATCGACATTTCCGAAGCCCTGCAGTACCCCGAATGTAGCGTGGTGGTCTTGTACCGTCGCTTGGTGATCGGATGCGCATTTATGACCCCTGATGCTTATATTACTTATTTAACCGTGGCCCCCGGGTGGGGCTCGGGCGGTATTGGTCGGTTTATGATATACCATCTGATCCAGATCTCCGCTGGGCGTGATATTACCCTTCACGTTTCCGCGAATAACCCCGCCATGATCCTTTACCAGGGCTACGGCTTTAAACCCGAACAGTTTATTATCGGGTTTTATGACAAATATTTGCCTGAACACAGCCAACTATCAAACAACGCCTTTTTTCTACGGTTACGACGTTAACATGTAATGACTGATCAATCGCAATACCATGACGGTTTTTATCGCATTTTTACGCATATTCTTTTTTTTTTGCAAACTAGAAACACACTGTGGTATACGGATGTATATCCAATGAGTATGGTCGTTTTTACATTGAACCACAAGTTTGATCTTACGATGATAAAGTACATTAGTATGGTGGAGATGTTGGTTAACCTTGGTGATCAATAATATCAATTTTCCTGCGGAAACTCTTATTGTCAGGGTACAAATCGGGTGTACAATCACTTGAAATTGATAAACCCCTTTCCCGCACTCTTTTGCGGTCACCTACTTGACATTTGTCACTTTGTTTAGCGTGTACCCAGTGGATAAACAAAGCTACTGAGTTCATCCAATATTTTTATTCTTTTTCAACCTTTGATTTCAAGGCTACGTTGTGGACACTAGAAGTAGAATAGGATTAAAGTGAAATAACTGATAATCTTCTAGAAAATTTTACCCTACCGATTTAGCAGGTTGCTCCACCAAGGTAAGGTTCGGCAAGGTCATGTATTTGGTAACACGTTGATACCAATCGTTGAGTTTGGAGAGCCGTTTTGATTTGGTCCCATTGAAGGCCTGTACGGCGGAGATCACGGTGAGGGCTCGTCGCATACTCCGCTTAGCAGCCAGGTTAGTTTTCACAATCTGGGTCAAATCTACCGGGGCGGTATAAAAGGGTTTTCGAAACCATGGATGGGCTAAGGATTCGGCTGCGGTGGGTCGTAAATCAGGGTCGAATTGCAATAGGGAGGTAATAAGATTCTTGGCTTCGTCAGAAATGTGACTCCAGTGTTCAGGGTCAAACTCATAGTGACCGCTCAGTACGTTGGCTAAAAGTGAGGGAGGATCGTCGCCCCAGAACGGGGTATACCCACATAATAGACAATAGACGATAACTCCGACACTCCACAGATCCACTGGTTTCCCGTACCCTTTGCCCTGTAGGACTTCGGGTGCCAAGTATTCTACAGTTCCACACGCCGTATACAATAACGAATTAGATCGGGAAGGCAAGATCCGTGAAAGCCCGAAATCGGTAATCATAATATCGGCCTGGGGGTGCGGTTCCCTCAATAGCAAATTCTCCGGTTTTAAATCCCGGTGCACAATACCCTGCAGATGCAAATACATGACACCCTGTAAAATCTGGTATACCATATGTCGGGCGTCGGTTTCGGTATAACTCCCATGGACGAACAAGTGTTCGTATAATTCCCCACCTTGGGCCAATTCCATCACCAAATAAATATTTTCCCTCGTCTGGTACACCGCCTCCAACGACACAATGTTGCGATGGTGAACTTGACGTAATATGTCAATTTCTGTGACGATATACCGGTCGGAGTTGGGTTTCTGACTACGGTAGACTTGTTTGTTGATAATTTTAACAGCGAATTCCTTTTTGGTTTGGCGTTGTACAGCAAGCCTAACTTGTCCACAGCTACCCGACCCCAACACTTGCGGGGTGAGGGTGTAGTTGGCTTCAAAGGTATCCAACTTGCGTGTAGATTTTAACCGCATAAGGGCTTGGGTGGTCTGGAACACCCCACTGGCTCTAGGCATGATGGATAGTAACGTGGTACAGTGGAAAAATGAGTAAAATTAAGATACTAGTTCGCTGTGTAAAATTACAATAACGTACAGTGCAATAGTAAGGGGTGAATGGTGTGGAAATTTTGGAGTGACTAGTGCCCTAAACGAGGACAAGTGGGAAAAGCCAAGAAGCAAGACTAACGGTAATTGGTAGGTGTTAACAAGTGTAAAAGATACCTTTGGGATGCTGCGCGGAGAAGAGAGGGGAGAATCGTCACAATAGACGGTAATTATCAGCACAGATCAGCGGGTATAATACGTGGGAAACACAGGGATTACAATGGCAACCTCCAATAAGGGGCATTAAAAGTATACAATGGTATGGTTTAAACAGAGGGAAGAAGGGATGTAGAATTATCGCGAACATTTACAATCAACTCGAGAGGTAATAAGGGTTAAAACCAGACGATTGTCAGTATAGAATAAACCAGCAAAATAAAAAGAATTAGCAAAGGGTATAATAACCGTGTCAATGACAGAATAGGTGCACTGTCTAGTCAACATCCACAATTACATATGCAGATAATGGTTATTGGAAACGGCAGACCAAACAGTGGCGATGTTATATCACGAGTTCTGGTATTATGAAAAACAATCAGAAAAGATAAAGCGACAATATCGAGGATCAAGTCTAGCAAGTGGAGGGAAAGGGAGGAGAACGACGGAAATATATAAGGTTTCTGCAAGTACGAAAATTCCCCCATACCATTACATTGTCAATCCTGAACTGTACAGGTTAAAAAAGCGGCGAGACGTTGTTCCGAACTATTTTCGACAATTCTAACAAAGAAACGATAATAATAGATACGAGGAATACTTATCACCCCACAACAAAGTGTAAATGACGGATAGTATGAAAATTAAGAACGCCCATAACTCGTAAGGACTTGACGAGATACTGGCATCGCCCAGTTGTTGCACATCAAACTGTGGATGGTATCCCTCGGCTTTATCGAGTTTTAAAAACAAAGGCAACACAGACTACCCTATATCACCCGCGTAAACAACTAGACTAGATTACAAAATTATGGAAAAGATGGGGAACTCCAGCGACAAAGACCCTGGTAATCGTTAGTGAAGCTAGGTGGAAAGGGATCACAAGTGTGGACGCTTTATACAGCTACCATGCAACGTTGTGAATCAGTGTATAAAGATCCCCAGGGAAATTACGTAGAGTGCATCAGGTGGCCCAACTCCCAGCGACGATAAATGCAAAAGAAGAGGAATCTCCACCAAAAGGGGGACATGTCACCGGTGCAGCGTGGGAAGTTTACCAACACTGCGTTCGTCTTGTAACATCAACAATAAGGTAAAACATTTCATTTAATGGATATTCCTCCAGGCGTTTTTATTCGTTGTCTACAGCGGTATGATTGAAGTTTTGCTCCGGCACTTCAATGGCGTGGAGGGTATAGGACAAGGCGAACCCATTCGAAATGTCTTTTCTTATCGATCAGACTCGGTTATACTATTGTGATAGATTAACCACTGACCAGGGATCCCATCCCAAAGACTGGTGTCTTTGCTGATAAATTTCTTTTCATGCTAAACAATAATAAAATCCAACGAGGTAGCAACGATACATTGTATACTCGGAAAGTATTACAAGGGTTCCGACCAACCATGGTAATTGTCATTTCTATTCCTGCCTCTTTACCTCCAATGTTTACTACAACACCATTCCCGTTACTGAAAGAAACTGAGTGACCAGTGGCACTGAAATTAAGTGGTAAATCAGGACTGTAAGGTATTACACTCCTATTACAGCCACAGGGTAGTGGAGTATATTAGGGTATATGTCCCGAATGGCGTTATAAAAAATCGAGAAAAAACGGCCGAGCAACTTTCGTATTGATCGACCAGAACACCTTCAGAGTACACACCATACTCGTTTACAACCAAGTGAGTGATATATTTTACTCCAGCATTTATCCCTTTATTTTTCCAAGAATAATAAAATAAGAGTAACAATTCCTAGACCAAAGATAAAAAAAAAGTGTTATCATACAATAGAAAAATGCCATTCGTCATCCTACCAACGACGGCACTGGCGAAACGAGGTGAAAGAGAAGGTAGCACGCATTAACGTACGAGATGAATAAAATATATCATTATATCCTTAGCTTCGCAGAATGTAATGCAGTAGCGACTTTGAGCGATGGACTCGCCGTTTGACGGACGATTTGGCAGCTGGCAGAGGTTCCTCTGATGACTTTCGAGTTTTCGGATGGTCTGGAGTCGACAAACGCTTAGCCGCTCGATTTACATTCGAGGGGGTTTGATTAGGGCACTGGCTACTAGAACTGGCACCAACCGTACGCTGTTGTTGCTGGGACTGAGTTTGTGAGCTAGAAAGAGATGAGGTTGAGCCAGTCACGGGGGGTGGCAGACGGGTAAAGGAGGGTGCAGGTCCCTGGGCCAAATCCGTAGACAGTCGAGGGGAATACGAAGAACCCAAGGAAGCATCAGGAAGGGGTGGGTACAACGACGATGGGGATCCTGACGAAAGTCGATCAGACCGGTAGGTCGAATCACTACTCTGTCGGGTAAGTGGGTTGCCCTGGAACAGACGAGTGGTAGGCAACAGGGCTGAACTGATAGACCGTCTCGAGGGTACTGCCACCGGCAGCGGACGGGAGTCACTGTTCTGGGACGTGGGAGTGTAAGGGGATGTCGGGTGGGGGAATGACGTGGCCCGAGTCACACCCGCCGGAACCGACCCATGCTCCTGTAGTTTGGGACTAATCGGCGACGTGGTTGTTTTAGGGTCGACCGGAGTGTCCTGTGTAGGCGTGAGCAGTTTAAGTAGGGAGTTGGGTAACAGCCCAGACATTCGACGAGGTTTACGGGTGGACTTGCCACCACTTACAGTCCCTAGGGTAGCACTGGCACCGGGGAGTGGAGGTGGTTTGCTGGCCACGGGTTGAGGGGACAATGGCGTTCCTTTCCTTGTGGGCAGAGTAGCATTAGGCATCATCGGAGTAGTGGGTACTGAGTTACGTAAGGTGCCCATTGCTGTCGCGGGTGCCGAGTGATGGGATGGCCGTGCAACTTCATCAGCGGCCGGTGGTAAAGTATACGGGGATACCAAAGCTGACCCCGATGTTCCGTCATGCAATGCACCAGGGATTCGTAAAATGGGACTAGACAAGGTGCTCGGAGCGACCGATGGACCGTCACCTACCGCCATAGGAAGTTGAGGCTGGGGTGAATTGGGGGTACTCGGAGTGGATGTGATCCCCTTGTTCACGTCGTTTAGCAAATTAACATTTTTATAATTGAACGCATCGAACTGAGAATCGTTCATGGGGGGTGGCGGCGAAATACGCAGGTTTGATGAAAACGCCCGTTTACTCATGCTTAGCGAAGGATGGTTAAGAAGATTATCCATATCCGATGAAGGCAACAGTGGCTGTCCATCGTCCGGTCCATGCACTTCCGAATCCGATGAATCAGAGTAGGTTTGCGAAGGGGCGTGGCCCTGGGATGACATGTCAACCGACACCCTGGCCGAAGATGGGATTTCACCTGTAATCGGAGCCTGACTCTCGAAAGAGGTCGAACGAGGAGGTATAGACCCCACGGCGGCAGTGACCAGCGTAGGAGGCGAGGCATGTGCAAAACTACTACGGGATTGGGTTTGACCGTGCCGAGAGGTTCTCCGGGAAAGAGAGGGAGTGCGTTGCTTACCATTAGCCGGTCCCAACACGGAGCCATCCAAAGGTAAAAACTCTGGCAGAGGGGAGGTCGGAATCGATGGCGAGCGTAATATTCCCGCGCCTACACCAGCGTTACTTGTGGCCGTGGGTACCGTGTAACGGGGTGAACCCGGTGGAGTGTGTAAACTGGTGCCAGGTTGGGAGTGGTGTGTCCGGAATGAATGACTGGAACGGGAAGGTGTCACACTACGGCTGGAATTCTGACTGTTACGCGAAGAAAGTCCCGTAGGGGTACGAGCCGAAGAGCAAGGGCCGGTCCCACTACCCCAACCCAATGGGGAGCATACCGGACTGGAACCCATGGAGCGCAACGAACGACCAAAGACATCAGCGTCACTGGTAGAACCTGAGCCACTGCCCTCTGCAACAGCGGTACGACGACGAGCTGTGGAGCCCAATAATGCGGGTTTCACCGTACCTTGATTTCCGCTCCCCAGATCGGCCAGTAAAGGTCGGGTGGCCGTAATAGGGGAGTTTTGTTGTATTGCCGAAGGTAAATCAGAAAAGGAGCTAGTGACATGTAAAGGAGGGTGATCCTGGCTGCCGGATGGGCGCCGGGATGCCGAGACCATGGACGACTTCCGGGAACGTTGTGAACCTAGTGCAGCCTGGAGGTCAGAGTACGAAGCTGAAGGGTGAACATATGGTGTACCTCGCTCGTCGTAAAGAAACGGTGCGGATCCTTGAACATTATGAGCACTCAAGGCCGATAGTCGTTGGATATCAGGCCGGGCATTACGTAGCTCAAAGTAGCTCGTGTCTTGGTTGTCCTCCGGTTGGGGAATAAAGGGTGCCTCCTGTTCATAAATGTGGTCCCAATCCGTGTCTTGGAAAAACGGATGAACACGAAGTTGTGCGAAACTGTATCGTTTCCGAGGATCCGGTTCTAATAAGTGATTAATTAAATCGCGTGCCTCATCAGACATTGCCTCTGGCGGAGTTGCAGGCTCCAAACTATAATCGGAGTCACTATCCTCGACTTCGTCGCCAATTGCCGCTACACTGGTTGCTGGCTCTGATAAAACAGTTGACGGGTCCGGGTGTAGGCATTCTTGGGTGCTAGCCAAGCTCTCCTGACTGTTGGCACTAGAACCAGACGGGCTGCTAACGGGTTTGATTTCTTCCTTGAGTTTTGATGACGCACGTACGTGAACACTTCGGGGTAAAGAATCCACAGGGATCGGTTCTGAGGATGTAGCCAACTCAGGACTAAACGTGGGTGAACGATCGGTAGCAGGTTCGGAGGCATCAGATCCGGCAACCTCCAGAGGCCAATCAATATCATGGTTGAGAATATTACGAAAGATGGCTTCGGGAGAATCATCACTAAATGGAGGGTAGCCCGTTAAAAATTCAAATACACACACCCCAAAGGCCCACCAATCCACTTCGTGGTCGTCACTGGTGCCCAGAATCAATTCCGGAGCTAGATAATCGGGGGTCCCCAAAAACCGCCCGTCAGGATCTTTTCCCGTTGCACTGCGACTGGACTTGTCCGCCGAATCAATGTCGGTAGCGGTGGGGGCTGCATCAGGGTTACCTAACCGAGTACGGTGTCGATTGGTACTACTCTTGGATGGGGTAGCAGTGGCCAGCCAACTGGGAACGGCGGAAACTCCACCCCCTGCTTGGTACCCACCTACACCTGTGATGTTCTTTACGTCGTCCCCTTCATCGTCTGGGTTGGGGAGGGTAGTGAGTACCGGGTCCACACGTTTCATACGAATTTGGGACAGACCAAAGTCGGTTAGTTTGATATGGCCCCGTTCATCAATCAGGATATTATCCGGTTTAAGATCCCGGTGTATAATCCCATTTTCGTGTAAATGATGAAGGGCCAGGGCTGTCTCTGCGGCGTAGAACCGGGCCATAGAGGTATCAAATCCTCCCATTCCCTGGACGAGGGACCCCAAGTCACCTCCGATGAGGTACTCCATGACCAGGTACAGGTAGTCCGTGGAGTGAAACGCATAGTAAAGTTTAACGATGTACGGTGTTTTCATGAGCGACAACACTTTGCGTTCGTTCAGGGCCTGGGTGACCATGTTCTTGCGGATCATGTCCGCTTTCTTCATCATTTTAATGGCAAAAAGATCGGCTGTAGTCTTTTTCCGGCATAGATATACCTTTCCATAGGCACCTCGGGAGATTTGTTTCAAAAGCTCAAAATCCTTGATATCCGGTAAGTTAAGCGGTGCAGTAGAAGGCGGTAGAGAAGTGGCCGGAAGGATAGGGGACATGGTGACGGCTTGCGAACTGCTGGAATCACTCTCCGCTGGTTCTTCCTCCGACCGAAGTGTGGATACCGTAGGGGGTGGAGCTACCGGTAGCTGTGGTTGCTCTCTGGTCGCTACCTGATACGACTGGCTAGCGGGGGGCCACGGTGAGACAGGACCTGGAGTTCCGGGTAAGGGCGTGGGAGGTGGAGCCTCCTGGGCTGAAGGGTTCACTCGCAGCGGGGCTGACACTGAAGGTCGGGAAGCTCCCGTGGAAGTACTGGGGTTGGACGATTTTCGGAAACCGTGGCGAAACATTGCGGCGAACAATGACATGACTTTACTAGACCCACTGGTTGACGAAGGCTGACTGCTAGCGGATCCCCCTCCACGCGAGCCAGTCGATCCCGTTGCGGAGGAATGGTGCGTTGAGTGAGGGTCTCCCAAAGCTGTGGATAATTTTCGTGAACCGTCCGATGTAGCAGAGAGTATACGACTATTGCGAGGCGCGGGGTTGGCACCAGCGGTGGTACCGGAACCGGCTGTTCCCACTCGTGTCCCCTTGCCATACCCTGCCACGGTAGATTTGGGGACGGTGGAGAACTGCTCGCCCTTCCCACGCCCCTCACCAACTACGCTACCAGACCGGGGGGTCGAACTTTCTGTTGAAGGAGGGGTTTGCTGTTTGAGCCAAGAGCCCTGAGACCGCGTAGATTCCCGGCGAGATATATTTCCCGTGGGATCCAGAGGAGCAGGGGCGGATTCCCGGCGATAGGTTCCAGCGTACTCTGAGGTTTCAATTGCCAGAGGAGACACATGTCGGGTGGTGTTCTCAGGATGGGCCGTTCGTATGGCACCCGTTTGTACCGCTGCAAGTCCAGGGTATTTCCGTGGAGCTGGGGCACTCAGGCTTGGTTCACGAGAGGGTCCCGCCGATGTGGCAGGTTGACAAGGACTGGAGGGACTATTGATGCCACTGGAAGACGGGGATGACCAATGCTGAATACGGTGATCATAATCGTAAAGGGACTTTCGTTTTTCCCGCAGGACTGCAATCAACTTTTTGGCAAGGTACAAGGTTTCCGGATCAACGGGCCGTATCAGGAGCCGAGAACTAGCGACTGGGTGGGACGAAGTCGCGGGAGTTTTCTGGGGGGACATAGCGGAATCTCCGTTCGATTTCTCCGGCTGGGAAAATTTGCCCTTCACATTGGCGCGTTCAATCAGCCGGTTTAATTCCTCCTCGTATTTCTTGTATTTCTTCGTAGCGTAGTGTAATGGACAGCCATCTAAACGTATTAGGCGTTCTGTGACGTGACCAACGAGGGCAATTTCCTGCTGGGTCTCGGGGGGTAGTAAATGGTTGTGCAATATCTCTAGGTGCCGCGTTTCCGCAGCTGCGTACAATCGTTTCAAAATGGTGTTACATTCATGAACCTTGATCTGGAATTCCTGGGTGATAGCACAGTGCTCGGAATGCATCTCCAGGTCCTGTCGGGGTACATGGGTTTCGCAAATCCGACACAGGACCAAGTGGGAATCCACCACTTGTGTGCTGATTTCCAAGGCCCGTGCCGCCTTTTCGCGGGGATTCACCGTGCTAGGCGGAACCCACGAATGACTGGCAAGTGAGGGGTTGGTGTCCAGGCTAGAGGCCATATCACGTACCGCTGACCCAGTATCTCCGGGGATAGGTTGACCCACGGATGTTGTCGGAGTGTGCGTAACTGGGGGGTTAGAAGTATTCACCGCTGACCCAGGTATATTAGCTGCGGGTTGAAGAGACATGCGCTTTTGTTGTTTCAAGCGCTCCTTGGGTTGCACCACGGAAGTGGGACGAGCGTTGAAGTAGCTAGCAGATGGCTTGTTTCCTGTGTGCGGTGTCGACGAGTCCGTGGAACTCTTGGTAACTGGAGGTGAGTAGAGCCCCGGGGAAGGGGTACGTCCACTGGCGATTTCCGATTCGGGTGACATGGGGAGAATACCCCGGGAGCCCACGCCCGGCGTGATTGAAGGCCAAGGAGGAAAGTAGGATGCCGACGGGGATAGGTGTTGGTATCCCTGGATTGCCATTGAATAACTTCTATCACGGGATGA
>JANBPY010000015.1:0-33404 GCA_027577015.1 Dispira parvispora
AGGGTGGGTAGCTAAGTGATTCACGTTCGAGGCCCACTTTGTATAACCTTGGTGGTTTTTGGCCGCTACGCCACCACTCTCTGTCCAGGGAATTTTCTTCGCTCTGGGTAGACTGGAATACGGAGGAGACCTTTAAGTTTTTGGTTGGATACTCTGCTCCTATTTTTTTACCATTTTGTTAAATCGCTCTCCGACCGTATTTTCCTGCTACAACCGCCATGGTGATGCAGATCGCCACGAATCCACTTAGTCGAAAGAATGCTTTGTGCAGGATACGTCGCTCTTCCTCTGGGGTACGAAAAGAGGCATAAATGGCGCGAAAGTTGGGTAACACCATGGCGTAAAGTAAGGTTGCTCGCTGGACAAGGCAATGACACTAGAAAAAAAATCAAAACCTCGGGAAGAGGCAAATTACGGTAGTTTGAGTGGGAAGGGGTGATGTGAAAGGGTTAACAATATACAACTAGGAATGGCGAGGGCTACAAGTGATATATGTCATGCATTACTGGAGAAATGGGGCGGGAATGTAAGGAACAATCGATACGTAAAGCATTGTATGCCTGTCACAATTAAAGGGAATGCACAAGAAGGAATGAATCAAGTTGAATAAATTATGTACTGCATTGACGAAGGTCCTGCTTGGTATTTCTGTCCTTTTTCCATAAACAAGGAAACCACATAGCGCTATATTTGCTATTATATTCCATGCTGGGGCAGTTAAACAGACACTACCTTATTCTGCTACATTTGTTTATAGTGAAAGATAAAGCACATGACGAGTGGTGAATTAAAATTTGTGCTTCTTGAGCATTTCCAAGGTATTTACACGCCCAACACGAGAATGTCAATACCCATCCTATCCTTTCAGCAAAATACTTGACACATTGCTCCCAGTTGGGGGCTTGCCGTCGTTTAATGGAACGTAGAGGTAGAGGCATCAGCTAAACGGAGTGGCGACAAAGTGGCAAGATGCCACCAAGTGTGGTGCACCAAGCATGTGCCTTTCCCCACTTTAGAGCAATGTAAAGGTGCGGGTGTCTCTCTTACTTCTCACCCCAACTTACGCTCGAGACAATAATCAACTGATAACGGTAAACTTGGTGAAGCATCACGAAGATGTTTAGCAGAGGTCCGTTTAGGGAAGAGTACGGATGTTATAAAAGGCTTCACCATCGCTACATTTCGATATCGGTAGAAACGTACCTCAACCACTTCTTGTTAAATAACCATGCGTCATTATTTTATAGTTAAACTTATTGTGTTATATCGCTGTATTGTACCCCACTAGTAGTACCAAAGTATTGTAATTTTTTTTGTGATTCGGTGACAAGCTCTCCACTATCCACTAACTACTCCCAGATCTGCGGAAAGAACGCAAGGCCATACACAAATCATCCGGATCCTTATCGTTGGCACCATGAAGATTATCGGAAACTCCCTTGGCCTTTTACTTTTTGCTCTGTACCCAGTTCGAGCGGTCATGGTGCACGGGGATGAACAAACGGTTCATCGAAGCTTCGGACCAGATCTGGATTTCAGCCAGTACGACACTACCGTACAAGACATTGGAATAGCGGAAGATCCTGACGACCCAGTATCCATTGCTCAAGCGTTCGTGCAGACCCGTTTTGGCCTCACTCCCGAAGACTACAGTGTGCACTCATCGTATCAGACCAATCGCCCTCAAGTGTACCATATCCACCTGCGCCAAAAGATCAACGGGCTGGAAGTCACCAACGGTGATATGAACATCAACATTGACGCCGAAGGTCGTGTGATATCTTTTGGATCATCACTTCTCATTCCTTCCGACAATGACCAAGGCGAAGAAACGCAGGGAGATGGCAAACGTAGCGATAAACCGAGTGAGGATGAAACTTCCACGGGCACAGTGCAACAGCTGCGCCGTCGGACTCCTAATATTAGCCCTACGGAAGCCTTGGTGAATTTGGCCAACTACATGGAAGAGCCGGTTCAGAACCGGGAGGATATTACCGAGGAAGTCCAAGGTAACCTAGACGGAGACGACCCTTTGGTGATCTTACACGGGGTGGATATCTGCAACGGTGGAGAGGTACCAGTGAGACTCGCGTATATTATTACTGACGAAGGAACATTGGCCCAGGTCTACGAACTGGTGATCCAGACGGACAACAACTGGGCCCAGGGCTACGTGGATAGTCAAACCGGAAATACGGTTATGTTCAACAGCTACATTAACCAGGCCTATTATAACGTGTTTCCGTTGGGAACTAGCGATCCCAAAGTGGATTCACGACAGATCGTAACCGACAAAGACCTTGATCCCGACGACTGGAAGAACTGGCATTACCGTAAGAACACTTCCAGCAGTGTTGAAACCCGAGGTAATAACGTACATGCCCAAGCCGACCCTAAGGGATATGGGGCATGGCAAGAGCTGGCCCGACCCCAGGTGGACGACCAACTAGAGTTTGACTTTCCCCTGGACCTCTCGTTAACCCCTCACAATTATACAAACGCGGCAATCACCAACCTGTTTTACTGGAACAATGTGATGCACGATTTGTTTTACCGGTACGGGTTTGATGAAGCCGCGGGAAATTTCCAAGATGATAATTTTGGGCTAGGCGGTGCAGAAAACGACGCCGTGGTGGCCAATGGTCAAAACGGAGCAGGATTTAATAACGCCGATTTTGCTACCCCGCCTGATGGCCAACGCCCACGAATGCGGATGTACCTGTGGAATACCTATTATCCACTCCGGGATGGTGACCTAGTCAACGATATCATCATCCACGAGTATGGTCACGGCATTTCCAACCGCCTTACTGGGGGACCAGCTAACAGTGCCTGCTTAGGCTGGGGTGAAGCCGGGGGTATGGGTGAAGGGTGGAGTGATTTCTTCGCAGTAGTGCTCAAAATGAAGGAAAGTCATACCGGGGAAGATAGCGTACTCATGTCACCCTACGTAAAGGCAAACGGTATCCGCCGCTATCCTTACTCGTCGAATATGACTGTCAATCCCTTTACCTATAAGGATTTAAACACCATGTCGATGATAGACGTACATACCATAGGTACCGTATGGGCCACCGTTTTGTATGAAGTGTATTGGGCTTTGGTGAACAAATTGGGCTATACTTCAGATCTCTACTCGGCGTCCGTAACCCATGGGAACACGCTTGCCCTTCAATTGGTGGTATTGGGTCTTAAATTACAGCCTTGTCGTCCGACTTTTCAAAGTGCCCGGGATGCCATTCTAGTGGCCGAAAAGCTAATATCCCACGGACGACACCACTGCACACTGTGGGAGGCATTTGCGAAGCGTGGGCTAGGAAATGATGCCACTTCCCTTGGTGGTCGTAGCAATGGGTTCGAAGTACCAGGTGAGTGCCCCGTCAATATTGCCTAGGACCAAATTGAGGTTTGTATTTTCTGATGGATTTTTAGTTTTGCTATCACTCGAATCCGTTATTTTATTTGTAACTTGCTTCTAAGTCTAGTGAGTGGTTTCTGCTACAGCTTATCCATAACAACTCTTACTTTGAATATGTTTCAGAGCCACAATTCACTACAATAAACATTGTAAGTCAAAGCAATGGAGTTGTTATTCAGAGTAAAGTTTTACTATGGCAGAGGAACGATTACCTTCACCAGAACACCCAACAAACAGCGAAGCGCATAGAAAGAAACAGCCAATCGGAATTCACTTGCAAAGCAACTGGTACGGGAACGAAAAAATCGGGGTTTATCAAGAATGCTGAAAGTGCCTATCAGTCACAGAGTTTCTGCAGCCAACAAAACACCGTTGGTAAACGTATATACGAGGACTATACCCCCCTCAAAACATGTATTTGTCAACGAAAAGAAAGATCTAAATAGTAGATACATATTTCGTAGATATCAAAATTTTATTGTGAAAATCAATACATATCAATACCGCACACAAAGGTGGAAAAAACAAAGTAAAACTTCATTGGCCGAATCATTGCTCAGAGTTCTAGGTAGAAGTAAACATCAATAACAAAAGAATACAGGAACTTTCACCAGAAAAATCATTAGTACGTGCTGCTTTTACTAGCAAGGGCAAATTGTCCCAAGATTATCCATCGCCTCTTTGTAAAGCCCGCTATAATGGACGTGGTAATTCAAAGCAAAGTTGGGATCAGTGAAAAAAGCTCTCATCGCTAGCCCCACATTGTAGTGTTATCTTGACCACCAGCCCTCTTGGACTGGCTTAACGGTCAAGAGAAAGCCGTCAGGGTTTGACTTCATATTATGCATCATCTCCGTATCTTTTATTCTCTGTAAAAGAGAACCTACTTACCTCTTGCCCTAGAAGTGTCATATTGGGAAACACAGTTCCATAGTTAATCCAAAAAAGAATGCATATTTACAAAGTACAAAATATCTACAGAATAAAACGACAGAACATAACCCTTGCACACCCCCAACTTTTTATACCAAAATATCTTTTTGAACTGGCTACGCAATTTAGCTAAAAAAAAATTTTTTTTGGTAACAGGCACAGTAACAAACGGTAAAAATGTTTACAGCATGAGGAGTGATTGGACACGTGACCAGCTTGGTATAACACAGATCGCTGGTTGCTAAAAGTTTAGAATAGCTTCCAAAAATCAATGGTAAACATCAGTCCCAGTAGACAATTATGACAGGTTGGTTTAATTATTACATATGGAATACAGGGCATTCCACCAGTTGCAACGTATAATACTACAAAGATTGGTGACCATTTACAGGACGATTAAGGTAATGACCGGACATACTCCGCTTAACACTTAGTCATGTGGAAAAAAAAATCTGTACACAGCGGTGACTACTGGTTCTTCTCACATACTGAAGGGAATCACTATCTATTTAAGCGTCTGTTGGGGTGTATCAAGCTGACTGTTCAATAGTGCCAACTCTTGGTGAAGGGCCCGGGTGTATTCAAGCGTTTCCTGAAGGATCTTGGCTTCCCCGAGCACCAGCTTAGAGCTGATGCGTGCGCTCTCTTGCCGAGCTTTGGTTTCGACCTTTTTCAGTTCTACTAACTTTGGTACTAGGACGCAGAGCTCGTCCAGCCCCACTTTGATGTTCTGCCGCCGTTTTTGTTCAGAGTGAATATGGTTGGCTTTTTTCTCTTCTTCGGTCAACAATTCCTTGCGTCGCACCGCTGACATTCGAGCTGCCCCGCTGTTCACCGCGCCCTGAGCCTTGGACCTGCTTTTCATGGTGGCCCCAGATATTGATGTGTCAACTGGAAGCTCGGCGGTATCACCGTCCCAGGACTTGTGGTTCGTCTCGCTCTGGAGGGTGGGGGTCCCGTGAGTATCGCGGCGAACCGTGGGCGACCACACGTCCACTTTCGAGTGGCTGGCACCCGAAGTGGTGGAAAACTGGTGGTTGGCACCAGGTGGAGGGACAAGACCAGCCGGTGGTTGAACTGCTCCAAGTAAAGCGGTGGATTCTGCTGTAGAGAAACTACTGTCAAAGTCGTCGAGTGCTGCGTATACCGACTGGAGCTCTTCGTTGGAAAACAGTTCGTTGAGCGAAGCTGAGTCCATGGTCACTTTTTTCGTTTGTTTTTTTATCGGGAATTCTTTTAGGAATACGTTGGTCCTTGTCAAGGGCTTGTGAAATACATGAGGAAAAAAATAACTAAAGCAAATTAGTACATGGAATTACGCACTGTAGTGGCTGACAAACTAAAGACCAGGAAAAATAAATAAATAAACCGTAAAACCTATAAGTTTCCAATTCTTAGTAAGAGAAACTGTAAGCGGGAAAAGAGGGACTACTCAATACATGAGAAATGGAAAGGGTCGCAGTGACGGAGGGAGGCCGTGCATAAATATTTTACAGACGAGCCACTTTAGGCCGCTGGACGAGGCCGAAGGTTTATCCAATGAAAAGCACTTATCATGTGATTCCCGCCAATGCCTGTTATTTTTCGACAACCTCCGATAGCGTATTGCTTTGACCTTCGGATATTTACGTCAGCCAGTGCAGTAGGGGATACCTTCTAGCCCAACTGTCCAATCGTTGGGCGCCACGGTTCAGCCTGAGGCTATGAAAATGATATAGTCATACTGATACATTTATAAAGGATTGTAAAGGTGACAGCTGAGGGTGGCTAACGATTACCCATGTGGGCAATCCAAGGTGTCGTTGATGCCCGTAGGAAAAAAAAATTAGAAACTGACCTCTTTTATGACGTACTATGAAATCCACTTTGGTCACTTGCCCTCAAATGTGACATCCTCGAACTAACTGAATTTACCTGTTGATTAAAGCCACCGGCCCATATTTGGATGGACAAAGCCTACCGTGAAAAACGACACAAAACTTATCAGAGAGGTGATTTTGCGTTGTACATTGTCAATACCATCTGCAATGTAGGGGTGTTAAAAACGAAGCACCCACAGACTAAACTTAGAATAATATCAAGGGACACCGTACTGCGGCAAGGCGAATGATATGATCGGTAATGGGTAATGACAAAGTACCTCGAACGTAGGTAGTGTTTTGCCAACAATGAGAATTGTAGTATGCAAGATACGAAGCAAAATGTCCCATGATATTACGTTGACGTACAATTTTAATAATTACAATAAAGTCCAGTTTCACGCGCAATAACACCGGTAGCGATGAACGTACAATAACGTAAACTAGATCTATACAAATATGAAAAGCAACCATCTACCTGCATTATTCCATTTTACAGTCAAATTATGGTTATTCGTGACTAGTGCTGTCAATTTTTATGCAATTGTTGGAAATATCAATGTCATTGTCTGCCTTTTCATCTATTTCTGCCCCCAATTAATTTTGAAAATTTTACATTGTTTCTGTGTTGTTGAACATTATCTTCTATAACTACCCCTAGCATTTCCTTGCGTCGCAAGAACTGGGAGGCACAAATTCTTACCGCCTTTATAAGTACTGGTTTCAACTATCGTAGGTACTTTTTCACCCCTAGATTTATTTGACCTGTGACCGCATTCCCACCCTTCTGAATTTAACCCATTGCGATAACATTACTTACTGCCACCGTCGATTTTCAACAGGAATATTTTTTACTTTGTGATTCCAATTTCCGTTTTGGTAAGCCTGTAAAGCTACAAAAATATACACATACGCGTATTACCGGTACTTGTATAACTACACTATCCAAATCGTTTGATTTTTTTACTTGGGCTTCCTATCCTTTGAAGACCACCCCTGACCAACGCCCAACGATTTTTCTGTCGAGCTACGTACCCAACATACCAAGATGACCCAACGCTTAAATCCCAATTGGGTAACGCGAGAAAATTCAAAGCCTCGGAAAATGCAAAATGTAGATCTTTGCAGTCATAATTCCACCTCGAAATCGTCACCACTGACCTACCACAATGGAGAACCACTATCTGCGAACAGCAAGGTGGACGTCAACGATTTCATAGTTCCACCGGAATACAAAAAAGAACGCCGTACCCTAATTCAACTGATAAAAAAGTCATTCCGGGATAGCCCTACCGACAGATTGCACTACAGGGAGATAGTTGATTGGATAAAGGAAAAATACCCGAACTTTCGTACCAGTCCAGATTCCTTAGGTAGCAACGTTCGGTTTGCATTGAGTAGTTGTGATCATTTCATCAAACTACCACAAGAATCGTACCTGAATGATATAGGAAACTATTGGGCACTCCGTAAAAGCCCTAATCGAAGTCCTTGTAAGAGAACTGTCACGAACGAGGCGGTCCAATTGCAACACAATACTTTTGGTAACTAGCAAAACTAGTAGGCTGCCCTTCATCGTTTATGTCCCGTATTCTCACTGATCCCCACTACATCAATTCCACCTTTACCATCAGTGCATCCCTATAGATATGAGGTTGAATAGCTAGGAAAGAGAATACATGTGTTATTTTATTCACAGTAAAATAAAGGCGATTCTGTGTTAGTAACTCGGCTGTACAAGATAAGAGCCTTCTGTATCCGCTTTCATTTTCACCTGTACACATGCAAGGTCATTAACTAGCAGCAGCGCTGCAATTATTTTCTAGACAACCACTGTTCATTTCACATAATAATATAAACGAACAGCTTTTATTCTACACTGGTGCTATGATTACTTTCTGCTATTTCGCTTGTTTTCAAATTGTAAATGAAAGCAAAATACCTGCATACCACATAATAATATTGTCAAATTTAAGATTAGACACTACCGTTTCAATTGAAAGCTCTTAAAATCCGATTTGATGTGAACGACGTTGACATAATGCCCTACTTAACGCCTAGGTGGCATAGCAGGATAATATCCACTTTAGAAACTCTTAATGGGTTGTGTTTCATTTCCCAATTTTTGCTTGATTAGTTTATACTGTACAATTCGCACTTTACTCGTGATAACATGCCGGGATACCACGAGTGACGCCATGGTTGATCCATTTCTAACCAAGAAAAGTGGTATTTTAGTAACCACTTTGACATCCAATTCAGGTTTTCCCCATCTCTGCTTCGAAATTTGCCTGTGTGTAAGTGAAATCTCTTACCAGTGGAGTTACATATTGTATTGTTTAATCGGCTATTACTGGTTTTCGCTAGTTATCAAACTGACTAGATCTCGGTGAATGCTGACGTTGTGTATCAACCCTGCCTTCCCCTTTCCCGGTGACTTCCTATCAATAAAAAATTTGTACGGTTTAAAGACTGATCGCCGAATTTGAAAACTATCGCAGATTTTAAGCCTCGCTATCGAAACTGTGCAAAATTTTTCCACAGATTAAGTGATGTCTTGATGCAAATTTTACTGGTGTAATATTTACTGCCGAAACAAGCCTAACTGTTACGCCTCAAAATATAGTCTTCAATGCAAGTTACTGTTCCTGGATCATCCTAGGATGCAGCCACTGCAGTAACCCCGCCAAGCTACCCAAAGCTAGGTTATAAGCCATCCCTGCTTGGGAATGGGTACCAGAATGATTCATTCTCTTATTCTTATCAGCTATTACTTATCATTTGACGATTTAATGGATTGGTTTTGGACCATACCTATCGCTGGAGTATATATCTGTTTGGCTCTGAGCACTACACGATTTGTGCATGTACTACAAGTGTTGTGCTACCTCTAGTCATACGGCGGGAGGTCGTTATCGCAGCAGTAATGCCGACCTGGTTAGTATATTATCATCGATCTAACTAAAGCGTGGTATACTTGGCAGCATATTGTTTCAGGCTTACACTTGCATCATCAGCGGAAGTTTATCTGATTAGTTAAATATATTCGTCTTTACGTTATTCTTTGCAATCCCAATCCATTGATTGTTTGAGTCGTGAGGAGTACGTCCCTATCATTTATTGATTTTTTATGACTTGATTATCTTGCATTCACCCCTTTATTATGAATACATAAAAAATTTGCATTATCACGTCGGGTTTAATGCCTAAGAATAAGACACCACGAGCTTTAGTAATGACTCCCGCCTTTCCCCAATCAGAGTCTGACTCGCTGTTGTATGAGGAGGACAGCCCAGATGACTCAGCCGACAGTGAGCATATCCCCAGTAAAAATTGAAGTCATCAAAAGTTTTACTGGTTGCGTTCTTTAGTAAAACTAGTATTGCTTATACCGTACTCAGTACTGGGAATGCTATGGTCGACAATTTCTATTTCACTGATGCTTGTGCTAAGCCAATGGGTGGGGAGTGGCAGAGAAGACGTTCAAAATTTTACACTTCCCGTATCATCCTCCGCCAGAATAATATATGCCCTCATGTCTGTTGCTATAGCAAGGGCGACGTGGATGAGTTTGGACTCCAACCAATTTAAGCACTGACAAGGGCTTTGCAATGCATAGCTCCAGTAAATGCAAGCGGATAACGATATCCCTGGTGCACCATACTACAATATTCACTTAAACATGGGGTTACCATTACCAGTTCTTGATTGTTCCCGAGCAAGAGCCATCGCCAGTACTAAGGATAGTAAGTGCAAGTTATGCCCAACTTTCCTTAATGCACAGGAAATAATGCTGGCCACGTTCATGAGTAATGGTACCATTGCTCATTTGCGATCAATGCTAATATCGGTTACTCCAATAATTCAGGCAACTATATATAACTTACTGCAAAAGACTGCAAGTGATGTTTCAAAGTTATCTCCCAATAATGTCTTGAAAATTCACAAATTTCTCGGCACAATCCACTACATATAGATGGGCTTAAACTGCCATTATCCAAGTTCCTGATGTATTGCTACTACTCTAAGTTGTGCAGACTTTAAATATTGTAACTCGTTACAAACAATCTGGAAAGTTCAATAGCTTTGATAACTTTAGTCAAGTCTGGAGTGACAAAGGGGTTTCTGGTCAATTGAAGCACTTTTACACATTATTTTAATATGTGACTCCAATATCTTCACGCGTTAGATTGACGTTGATGATATTTAGAGGTTCATGATTTTGGTGATTTTTTTTGGACGAATACCACAATCATTAAGCCACCTTTCTACGGATGTTCATTTGACGAAAACTAAATTTATAGTACAGTCCCCTACAGGCACTCATTCGGTAGTGAAGACGTAGGATTGAGAGAACATTTTTCGACGGCCTTCAGCATAATAGGATTCGAAAGCAACCCGAGCGCTTCATTAAATGTAACCCACATCCGTCGGCGTTCCTCTTTCTCCGGCCACTCGTCGTGTACTTTGTCTACAGCCAGTTCGTAAAACGCCATCTCGCATTTGACTCGCTCAGTATCCTTTTTGGGGTGAAGATCCCATGTTCCCAAATAGTTCACCACCCGCGCTTCAAGGCCCGCTTCTTCAAAGGTCTCCCGTACGGCCCCTTCTTCTCGAGTTTCGTTTCGCTCCCATCCACCCTTGGGCAGAATATAGCGTTGAGGGTCCTGACGGCTGGATATCAAAAGTATTTTCTTGGTCTGGTAATCAATAGGTACACCGCCAGATACCTATT
Source organism: Dispira parvispora (assembly GCA_027577015.1). Classification (NCBI taxonomy): domain Eukaryota; kingdom Fungi; phylum Kickxellomycota; class Dimargaritomycetes; order Dimargaritales; family Dimargaritaceae; genus Dispira; species Dispira parvispora. The sequence goes on from JANBPY010000015.1 coordinate 10,946, forward strand.
ACAGCGTTAAATAAATAAAAAACCGTACCCCCATAGAAAATCCACAATTGCGTCCCCTAACGGAGTTCATGGTTAGTAATTCATGTAGTAATTGCTTTATCACCGGACAGTACCTCGGGCGAAGACACGCGAATTCGACTGAAAAACAGGTCCAAATATATGGAATAGACAACGGTATAACAATCGTAGCAGAATAGACATTGCGCTTCAAAGAGGCTTTCGTTGTCAAGTCTTGTGGTTAGCTAACGCTAGGAAAGAGAGCCGAGTTTACCTGGCGAACACCATCTGCACGACGCATGGTCATAGTGACGGGAGAGATAAAAGTCCAATTAGAAATGTGAAATAGATGGCAGGATTGTTAGGAATTATATAACCAGAGAGAACAACAAAGTGCAGCAAGTTGCTCACATGAAGTGTGGGCAGGAAAAGAGGATTCGAGTAGACTAACGTAACCTACACTGCTGTTAAAAGCATTTTTCAAGTTTCAATTAATTGGGTAATTTTTTTTTCATGAGCGTCCCGAATTTTAAAAAGGGACACCCCACTTACCCGGTCAATTGCCGACCAATCAGTAACTGGTACATTTCGGAAGATTAGTGAAAAATACTCCCCACACATAACAGATTTACTAAAACCCCCTGGGCAGATAACAATAAACCCTCTGTGAAAATCGGTCGACTCTGGACGCTACACTAGCCCTCCGGGCTGCAATCCAAAATCCAAAACCCACCAACAGGGTCACTCTCACATTCTACTTAAAAGGAGCATATGGCCGAGTTCCCTGTGACTTACTATGCAATCTACTCGAGAAAGCTAATCCGAAAGGACGGCTACTCCTTCCCACCAAGTCCCTACTCACCAATATTTATTGTATAGTAGATATAAAAGGCACACGGCCAATGCCCATACAGGTCGGAGGACGTGTGGCCCAAAGATCAATAATGTCACCGACACTATTTAATTACATCATCAACGACACGCTGGGCCACAGTATGGGCAACCTATCTGGTAACTTGCATGCTCCACCACTGACTTGGTCTCCTAATGTACATGAATGATCCGGTAACAGTTGTCAAGGACGAACAAGATACCAAACGAATTCTCCAAACCTTGGAATTGTTTGCAACAAAACATAAAATCTCATGTCCACCAGGAAAGGATGTCTTCCTGGCAAAAAAAAGAACTTCCCAACTCTGAAAAACCCAGTCGAAAGAGCCATTGCCAACCTCCAAATTGGCAAGTAAAAAGAGGAAGTAGCAACTACAAACTACGTTAATGACGTATGGACGAAATGCCTAGGTCAGCCCTCATGGAGACAAAATCTTACCCCAATACAATCCCAATAACCTAAGTACGCCCTATTCACAAGAACTCACCTGTGGTGTACGTTTGCCTTTTAATTGATTCTCCCGCTGAAGTGCCCCGGTGTCATAGAGCCCATTTATTTCCCACTATAACTTTTGCACGTGTCGCAGTATCATCCTGCCCCTACCCACTTGAACAAGGAAAAAATAGGGAACCCCATCATGGCTCGTTAAGTAATAAATTCTATTTCTACTTCTATTTCTGGTAATGACGAGGAAAGTCTAGCACCAAGAAGCGTGGAAACTTTTGATTATCCATCAATTCATATTGACGATTGTACATTGACCATTATGGAAAAGTTATCATGTGCAGGTCCATTATGTCACACCTAAGTAATACTTGAATAACATCAATAATTGCACCGTCGCATGAACGCTGTTTCCAAAACACTAAAAAGGTCTAGTAATGCTATGTTGGATAAAATGCTTTAAAAAAATGTGTTTCGATGATCACATCCATGGTTGATGATAATTCACGGTTACACCTTTGAAAATGTGACAATTTCATTCCAGGTTAATTATGGAGATAAAGGGATGTCCATATCTACCAGTGATAATGAAGTCATATCGTCGTCATACGTTGCTCAGAAAAACTATGGTTGTTCATGATTTGTCCTATACTTACCTATTTGATTCATTCCACAAATACCTATCATCTGTGGCAGTAAATTGTGACAATATACCACTACTTCGTTACTGCTTTCCACATTAAATATTAATTATCCCTAGAAACATTCACATAAACTAAATCTGGGATATACGAGTGCTTACAACGGTTATAAATACTGACTTCATCTGCCATTGATGTTTCTACCCACCTCGTATTTTACCCGCTTTTACAATCTCTTTTGTTTTCCGTTCAACCCACTGCGATTTCTCTGCCCGCAACCACCGTTGATTCGTACTTTGTGCTACTCGAACTAACTGTTTATCGTCCTAGTCCATATTCTGCGCTAAGAATTCCCCTCCACACCACAAAAGTTTTTCGCTATACGTCTGCGTATACCTGTGCAACAACAATCAACATTTTCAAAACCACCAGTCCTTCCGTCAGCCGTTGGACCAAAATTATCCACCACTTTACAAATCTACCTCTGAAAGTTATTTATAAGTTTTGACTTCGCAAGATGTCTCGACAATTAAATTCAGGAGAAGGACATCGTGATCCGCGAATGCCATTTGGTTATACATTGAATGACCCTTCTCACCCGTCTTCCTCAAGTAGAACTCCTGAAACTGAGCGACGTTCGGGTGGTATGTTTACTGCCTTCATGGTTGACCGCGATCCTCCTCCTAGAACAGAAAATCCAGGTTATACAGTAACCGAACTGATAGAAATCACATTTATGGAGAGTAGTACTAGATATATGACCTCTGTTGATATATTCCAGTCGGTACAAAACCGCTTTCCATATTATCAAGAAAACCCAGGCAACTTGCGTTGGAATATATCTAAAACACTGCATAGATGCCCCCTTTTCTTCCAAAATGGTGTTTCATGTGGGTATAACAGGCCCAAATGGGGCTATATATACAGCACATAAGTTGGTACAGTGAATTAACCTATCAACTTGTAATGTACCAAAGCTGTTTATTTTTAGTAGCCATTTATCATGGTGGATTTTATCAGTTTTGCGGAAAGATGGTGTGGATTTAATCATCACTTTTTTGAAATGTTTTGTAAAAAATTTTGTGTCGAGTTGAATTCCTTTCCTCTACTGTTCTTATTGATCAGTTGGAGAAGTTTATTTAAACTAGCCCAGTTCCGGTCAATAACTTTGGTGTCCATTACTTAGTTTGCTGTTCAAATTTTAGTTGATAACAAAATAAACTCTTCTTATGCACTGTTTAATTGGATTCTTAAACAATGTGTGTAATTCAAAGCTAGCTGTGGCTTGTAATTTGTTCTTTAAGTGATGTTCCATTCGAGTATTGTCTTGCTTATTTTGTCATTCGATTCCATAGTGCACAATACTAATCCTAAATCGGAGGTTTAGTCGATTTGTGTCATTATTTTATGAATTTTATCTTCGTTATTAATATTGTGACGACACCCAGGAGGACAGCATCACAAAAGCTGCCCTCCGAAGGACGTTTAGAAGAACCACTTCCCTTCGCCTAGTCTTGTTAATGGAGTGAAGCATGCGTCTACATGTGACTTCATAAGTCCCCCTGCGTAGGTCAATATAACTATTCTCTCGCCCACCCTGGTCATAAATGCAGGAACAAGGAAAAAACCATCCGCCTGCTGCGCCCCGCCAGGAATACCCAGTACCTGGACTATTCCTGAGAATATGTGGATACTAGCTGCCTATTCCATAAATGAGACTAACGCAGTAAATGTCCCCTCCAAGCAGTATAAATGCGGCTCCACAACAAGGCATCCAAATTCTTTATGTCTACAATAAATATTTGTTTATTCATGTATACTGCCCGATTCTAAATTTACTAAGTTATTACCCTACTCGGTTGTCATAATATCATATCCGTTGCTTAAGTATTATTTAACGTTATATATATAATTACGTTACAGAAAGATGTATCGGTCTCCCCACATGCCATCCCAAAACTTCCCATACATATATATATATACATTACAATTATAACTGATTCTCATAGAAAAACGGGTGGTTATCAATAGCATTGTACTCGAGACAGTCAAAGTCCATGCTTGGTATATTAGCCGCTGATCTCAGTGGACAGTTTATCATTCTCCAAATTTTTACTTGATCAGTTTATCCTGTACGATTAGCATTTTCCTCTTGCTAAAGTGAGAGAATAACAAGTGCGGCACCGTGGTTGATGCATTTCTAACCAGGATAAGTGGTACCTTAGCAACCACTTTGACATCCAATTTGGGGTTCCCCCATCTCTGGCTCTGCGTTTGTCTGTGTGTAAGTTTTATCTCTGACTAACAGAGGCACAAAATATATTTTTAGTTCGCTACTACTGGGTCTTAGTAGTTACCCATTGACTAGATCTCGGTGTACGTTGATGTTGTGTATCAACCCTACCTTCCCCTTTCTCAGTGGTATTCTTTCAATAAAAGGTTTGTAGGGTTTAAAGGCTAATCGCCGAGTGTAAAATTTACCACTGATTTTAAGCCCCGTTATGGACACTGTGGAAGTAATTTCCAAGAGATAAGTGATGTCTAGATGTGAATGATACTGGTGTAATCTCTAGTATAAGAATAGAAGGGTAGGACTGTTGAAGTTTACCCTCCTGTTACCCTCATATTAAACACTGCCTCCTCCTCGCACAAAAAAGCCTGCTAAAGTTAGGTTCAGCCTGCTGCAGGCACTAGGTAAATGCAGGCGAAGCGCAGCGGTTTGACTAGCAATGTAAGAATACAACTTCGCTAAGCAAGCGAGCAAGAACAAGAACCAAGTATTGACGTAAATCGCATCGCTGTGTGGTTATTGGCCAGAGGAGAAGGGATAACGAATAGAATGGCAGGGTGGGAGTAGTAGTGGTAAGACGCCTATTAATTACCAGAACGGAAAGTAATTATGATAGCATTGTTTCGGCAGAAATTCCTGTGACTCGAGGGTGAATCCATGTGAATTTTCTGCCATTACAATAATGATAATGATGGTTCATGGGCCATATGGGACTCCTATTCCAACTACCATCTGTCTGTGCAATGGTCAATTCTCCAAGCAGTTCCCGAAGTAGTTTAAGTTCGTGACTGTGGACTCCTATGGTGGATACGCATGTTATAGGGAATGGGGTACTGAAAATACCATTGTGTGCCTTGGTAATGCGGATGTTGAAATAAATTACCACTGCGTGGTGCCATACAATCATTGGCTGTGTATGAGGTACGATGTCCATATAAACGTTGAGATATTTAACTCGGTGGCTGCTGTAAATTACCTATACAAGTATGTTTACAAGGGCCATGATCGGGCCATAATGCGTATCAGTCAAAATCACTTGGGTACTCAACCTAACATAACTCAGATTACAGATGAGATTAGTAGATATGACAATGTATGATATATTTCAGCTTTGCAGTACTACAGGCATTTGATTTTTCCACCTATTCCTGGCCAGTCTCCGGCGATCATCACCTTCACTGTCCATTTGCCCTGGATGAATTTTATCACCTACCAGCCACACATGGCATTGTCAAGAGTTACACGCATGGTGGGCATTTCTGTTGTGGTGGTGAATGGAAGCATCTTGGAATGTAAGGGCATGTGCACCCGCAATGTAGTCTACAAGCATATACTTCAATCGTCCTCTGAATGGCACTAACGTTGTTGATGTTATACGAGGTTTCTTCATCCGCCTTTGGCTCCAGCACCTCGATAGGATGCCACTTCACGCGTCGTGCAGGTGTGATCTCGCGGAAGTATGGGGGGGGGTATTATTTCTAATTATTCACTGTTTATTATATTTATTATTTTGTTAGTCTTAATAACCACCATATTTGACACAAGCCATGCATAATTGAATTTACTAACAGTACACCTCTAACGCTTAGAGTAAAAATACCTGAAACACCAATTAAAAAGTTGTTAAGGTCTGGATTTATCCCACTTCTTCCCGTCCTTCTGCGAGGCAACATCTGCACGGCACCTAAAGGGAGATTCCATCAAGATGCCGGAGCCAAAGGCGAAGGGAGAAGCCTCGTTGCTAAAAAAAGTCTGGTTTTCAAATAGTGAACTAATTTTTTCCCTTTCGATAAACAGTAAAAGACTGGTCAAAAAAACAGATACTTAGGAGGTCAAACTTGGATAGTTGCAGCTTGCAAGGTGGAATTTGACCGGGTGGCATACCGGCCGCATAACTCTTGACCAAAGCGCGGCAGCTTGAATTTGCACGGACGAGGGTGTCCAGGAAGAAAATCCTGCTTTCTTCCGATACCAAAGACTCTCACGATTCTTCCGTGCTAATTTTAATGCAATTGTACCATATTCGGCCGTGTCTTTGTTTACAACCAGCCCCCTGACGATCATTCGACAAATCGAGTCAGGACGTGCTTACTTGGTAATATTTATTATGGTAAGACACGGTAGTAGGGATAAAAGCCTGTTGGATTCAGATGATTCTGATAAGAAAAATTCTGTAAAAACAATAACAGCGTCGGCCAAACGAACATCCAGTGAAGGCCTTTAACTATTTTCAACTTTTTCGCTTGAATTAGTTCCAGAAATGATGCCGTTAGTCTTCTAATGAAGAAAAAAAAGTATTGCAGGGTCATCATATATACCCACGCCCATTAGTTCTGCAGCACTGGTAATTTCTGAAATATGTTCTGTATACCGTGCGGCTTTGCTTTCTCCGCCGTGAAAAGGACAAGAAAAGAAGTAAACAAAAACTATCAGCTCATCGCCACCTTGCATGGTCCTTTGATCCAATAACGTTTCCCTGCTCGATTGGAGTGAATGGGGAAAGAGAACAGGTTGCCCTCTGTATCTAATTGTAATCCCGACCAGCACCTGGGCTTTACACCAAGATCACCGAGATGTATAGTTCTCTGTAATCTAGTAACAGATTTTGATGGGCATGTTTGAATCTCCTTTTGTCATCCGCGAGATATTTACCCTGGGTCACCACTACCAGTTATTCTGTAGCCAGATCCGAGCGACGATTATCCCAAAGCGTACTAGTCAACTGTCACTGACTACATACTTACATGTGGTAACAAGCGCCGGTAATTTTTTTACAAAGTGAACATTCTGACACATTTTTTACTGAAAATGGAGAGATCGAGTGAATCAGAATGTAGTATGATGCATCGGCTGTCTTTTATTTTTACACTCGCACACGGAAAGGAACGGGGGGAAATAGCTATTCGCCACAAGGACTGATGAGAGATATTGAGGAGCAGAGTGTCATATTTAACCAATCCCGGTATCCATAGTATACGTGCGAGTTGGCACTGTGCTCACCAACAGCGTCCAGGGGTAATGTTACTCGACCCTTTTTGGTTATTTTCAAGGCTTACCGACATGCTATTCCTTGTACGTTTGTTGACATTTTCAACAACCGCAGTTTACCCGATTGTGCCATGCTAGCCTCGGTGTATACTCTGCCTGATATATAATGGGTGTCACCTGGCCACTTCGACCTTCTCTGTACCTTCAACTCTTGCTAAACCGCTTCTGCTTACCACCACCTCCCAGTATACATTATAATTGGGCCAGAGTCCGTCCTTGCTGTACGTATAGTTGACTTTATCCACTAGTTTAACACTCCTTTCCACTCATATTTATTTGAATCCACCCCCTAAGTACCATGATGCCCAGCATTTATAACCTCGGGTTTGGGCTAGTTAATGTGGTCCCCCCTACTTCTCTTAATCATCCAGACGTATGTGCCGATGTAGGTTATCTTCCCTCAGCATCTCCCCGTCAGCGTTCACCTTCGTATACCCCTCAGTTCACTAAAACTCGAAGTATTTCTCCGTGGCTGGCCAAACGAGTTCAGAAACTGACAGAACGAGCCAGCCGTTGGCTTAACAAACGTAGTTCCAAATTTCATCCACAGCCTGTTGATGAAGATGACTGGATTCTCATTGATTACGGTCCAGAACAACACGATTTAACCTCGGTGACAGTCCCTCCGTCCCTTAACCGTTTGGCAGTTGGTGGCAAACCGGACTCTACTTCCACTCAAACCTCTCGTCGATCTGTGCCGTTCTGCCTGCCCCCTATCGCCGACGCATGTGGCCTCTCCCCGTGCTTGGCTACGCGAATTCAAAAGCTAGCGAAGAAAGCTAGTGGGTGGATTAAACATCGCCATGGTGACGGCCATCCGCAGTCCGCCAACAAAGTTGCTGGTACTGCGCAGGTTGGTCGCAATGAGAAACAGGAAGACCTAGCTATGGTGACACTCCCGCTGACTCTTAACCACCCCAAAGTATATCCCGACTTAAATTATTTGCCGGCCCTTACCGGATCCCCTCGCCAATCGGGGACTTTTCGTTTACCTCTGATCGCTAATATTCGTGGTCTCTTGCTAAAATTGACCAAGGCGGTGGAAGCACTAAAGAAAAAAGCGTACCGCTGGATCAACCGTAATCAGTGGGGCACTCAGCAACAACCGCTTGACAACATCGACTGTAATCACTGGTTCAATTATAACCCTGAAGACCACGATCTATTTGGGGTAACAAATCCTCCCTTCCTAGACCTCCCATACTTAGGTACCAACCCAGACGGCTACCTTTCCCCGTTCCCTATTAACGGCTTGTTCGGTCCTTTTGGTTTACCTTGTGTCCCCAATACCTATAATAAGAATCCCTGGGTAGCTCAGCAGGTTCATGAGTTCTCAGTGCGTGCTGACCATTGCTTTGTCAACCCATTCTGTAGTCCCCAAGTTTACGCTGATACCTTCAGTCCTACCCCCCTCTCTGGCCTGGCTTACATGGCATCTGAGCTCACCATGCCTTGGCAACTGCCACGCACCGTAATCTCCTATACCTCCTAGTTCAATACTGGGCCTGTCTGTTTATTTTACTAATGTTGATAACCATTGGTTGAGTTATGAGGGATATTGAAGTTATAACAACATCCCCTTCAGTACATAATCGTTTTTACCTCGTCCGTTGACTGTGGAGAACTGGCATTCCTCTAATTGCTCTGAGGTATGACACTTCCCCACTCAACTTTGCTATTAGTGTTCCCTGTTTTAAAATTTGCACAGATTAGTTTTATACGATTAGTTTGTAGTTTGTAGTTTTTCACTTAGTTTTTAGCACTGTAACATTTTTCGATATTACCTATCGGACTATCTTATTACAATAAAGTTCTTATACTTTCTTTTTAGAAAAACGAGGCACTGGAGCCAAAGGCGGAGGAAGAAGCCCCGTAATTTATATATTTATTTATCTCTAAGTAAAAGCAAGTGTATAAAACAATGTAAAATAATCCACGTTGCAATCGGATGCCACAGCTTGTAGAATTCTTATAGCCTATCCGATTTACTTTAGGACCCTGCATTTAGTCTCCTTGAAAAGTACAGGGACTATTCTGGGTATTGTGATAACGAATTAATTCCGACGTCCCTTTAGGAAGATCTTAATTCCTTTTTGTACTTCCTGCTGAGGGCGTTCTACTGCCCATTTATTTCACAGGTAACAACATGCTTTTTCCTACTTGCGCCTATTATAACTCGCTAGTGCTACAAGATCTTTTAATGTCTTATCAAGCTTAACGCGTTTTACAGGGTACATCATTGTACAAAATGCAAGGAGTAGCTTTCTGGGGGAGTGTGACACTCATCGTTTTTCCACTTATTATGACAGCAGTGACACTCTTAACGACTCATTCTTACATAATGGAGTTCAAGAGCCACATGGAGATATGATGGGAGTGAACAAGGGGTCAGTAGCACACTTGAGTCATTGCGGCAAATAGTAGGATAGGTTTCCAATAACTGCTGCTTTCACCTAGTCTCGTCAAGTTCTTCATATTGAATATTGACAGGTCCAGAACACTTGGATGCCACCCGAGGAAACAGATGGGGACTTTAGAGGGAGAATATTGTACATCACACTGTCAATACGCCACAATCGTTTGGACAAAGTCAAAGGCGGGCATTACCTGGCACCCTTTATATTGTGTGTGTATTTAAAGAGAGGTTTAAGGTGACGATCGAGATTATATATCAACTTAAAATCTCATTCGACGGACACTTTTGTTAAAGGTGATGGCATTACTGCTGACGAATACCTTCCCTCATAGGCGGAGAGGGACTATCCTATGAGTAGGTCAGACTGCGCCACTTTTGCACATTGAAGCAATTGTTACATGTATTACCTTTCTTTTGTTTTTCCCATTTGTGCATTTTTTAATTTTTTAATACCGAACTCTTTGTCACTTGTGCATTAACAATCTTTTGATTCATTTTCCCTTTTCCAATTCTTTACAATCATGTCACCACAACTGTCGGATTTACTAGACAAGCGAGAAGAAAACTGTCGTGTTTGTACCGACTTTAAAACCTGGACCAAAAAGAAGGCTAAAAGTGACCCCACTTCCACTTCCCAAAATACTACAAAAGACAGCACTGCGAATGAAAAATCGTCAATAGGCACCACTGTTGCTACTGGTACAGCCTTGGCTACAGGTGCTGCCACAACCCTTAACCAACCCAAAGCCCAAGTGGAATGCCCACCCGATTCAGCGGCATTGGGCCGGTCCACCTGGACGTTCCTACACACCATGGCAGCGTATTACCCACGTCAGCCTAGCGAGCAACAACGACACGACATGTCGTCACTCTTGGACAAATTCTCTCGCTTCTACCCTTGTGGACATTGCGCAGAACATTTACAAGCGGAAATGGAGGTAGACCCTCCACGGGTTGACTCACGCCACGAACTCTCCCAGTGGATGTGCGAAACGCACAACAAGGTTAACGAAATGCTCGGTAAAAAAATCTTTGACTGTACTAAAGTGGACGAACGTTGGCGGGACGGGCCAGCAGACGGAAGCTGTGATTAATCACGTGACTATCCCTTTCTTGTATTCCGACTTTCGATCTCACTTTTCTTCGGTTTAACTGTCTTGTTGCCTTTTGTTTTTACTATTTTTCTCATCAAGACACCAAGTTAGAGAGGCATTCGACAAGGACCAACAGCTGATAGAGTATGTCGAGTAGTACATTTTGGACTGAATCGTAAGGGAAGTACTGTTAGCACCAATCTAAGAGGATTGATAATGGCTGGGGCAAGTGCGGTGAATGAGAAAATCGAGTAGCCCTTAACATTTGAAAACTAAGCGCTAGATGTTAGCTCTGCTTCCCTTTGGTCAACCTGAACTCGGCCTAGAAAATGTATAAATTGGTGAAACTAAGCTAAAATCCCTCTGGAGAGATTAAAAACAGCTGCTGTAATAAAAGTACGAATGTACGTATATTTCTACGAGAAATCATTTGCCAAAGTAGTCAGCAATTGACTATCGTGGTGCTCCTTCACTTTGTCATAGTGTTACCAAAAAAAACGGAGATGCAATAAAAGTGATACAACATAAATCGACGGCAGATGAGGTCATACCGCACACAGTTACATAGGTACGACGAGTACCTTAATGAAAAAAAACACAATATTGGTTTAATATCGAATGATGAATATTATTAATAAGCCGGTGGCTAATGGTTGTTTTGTGAAATTAATATCAAGTGGTAAGGATCATCGTTTCCGCACTACAGGAAAAACTCGTTGATCAGTGGAAAAAATCAAGACGCTATAAAAAGAGTTGGGAGACAAAAAATGTTAATATCATCAACATATTCAAAAAGTAGTACAGGTCAAAAAATAAAGCAGGGCAACACGCCACGAGGGGCGTACGTGATGGATAAAACAGAAGGAAACTAAATGACAATTGGGGAGGGGAACCAACGCCCCTTAATCCCCTTGTACGATGGCCAACTTGGCTAAAGGATAACACAATGGCACTTTGGGGCCTTTTCCAAATCTCTAGGGCCCTCGAGTAAGTCCGAGTCTTCCACCATTTTAATAATCAAGTGCACGATAATAGGTTTCCCAGGCACCAACTTATTCTCTGGGAGGGTAGTAACGTCGCTCAGAAATTTACCCAGGTACACCAAACGCAGAAATCCTGGTGAGGCCGGTCGTTCCCCTTCCCAGCCTTTGGGCCACTCGTCGAATATTTGGCGCTTCACCTCTTTTATAGTAGCATTGGGTGGAAATTGGAATGTGTGACGGTTACCAGACACCATAAGACATGTTAGGCGGACCATGGATGCATTAGCCTCCTGGGGTGAGGCCTTGGCGCTAGACACGGAAGAGGAGTCGACGTCTTGTGTAGCCATGGTGTACGCTAAAAAATGATATAGAGGTACAAGTCTTGAATATTAAAAGGATGGACAAGAATCGTCACCAAAATGGCCAGTGTAGCGTGAGCAGAGGGGAGGGGGCGATCTAATGGCACGCAAGGGTTGCAACACGGGGTCAAGAGGAAAGGCAGCGTGAGGGAGAGCAAAGGCGATGCTACAGTCGTAAAAGCTGGAGACGAATTACCAAAAAGCCCACGAGTATTAGAAAATGGAGTAGAAAAAAAGTGAAAGTACAACAGAGGTGGTACAAGAAAGAAAGAAGCGCTGTCTCTAAACGAGACGATTAAGCAGCTGTTTCAGGAGTGTAAAGCCCGTCAAGGTGACGATGGATTGGTGGAAAAATGAGACAACACTTCCATTACAACTCAACGGCCACTTACAACTTTACTTTGTTATTGGAGTTTCCAAAAATACTACGAACCAGCGGACTCGGAGTACTTGTGATGTTAATAGCCTAGCATGTGTGAGGAGGGCTGAAAAGGCGCGCTGTTGCAGTTGGGGGTGGGATAAAGTCACTGCCAAACGAGGAGCGTAGGAGAGAAACGTAATAGGCTTCTGGGCGGACCAACCCTATCACAGGGTCATACAGGAGGAAGCACCGGTTTTCACACACTCACAAGCACACTAACCATCCCCCACCTCAAAACTACCACTGGGGGGTTTCCCATTTCGATGGTAAACTCGCTACTTGCCAGCTCCACTGTTATTCTCTGGCGAATTGACTTTGTTATATTGCCACCATAATCAAACAACCATACATTTATATTTCTATATATTTTTACACATATTCGTATTCTGACTATCCCATTACTTCCATGTCGTCGTCGTCATCGAAAACTCCGCCCAAGTCGACTGCTGTTGCACCCTCCTCCCAGCCCCAAGTGTCGGGGTCGGTTTGGACCAAGTTACTGCTGACTACCGTAGCCATGGTCTTCGGTCCCGTTGGGAGTTACTTTCTCTCCCGCGATTACCTCTTTAGCGGGGATACCTTTTACAGTGCCCTGGTGGCCATTGCCGTAGCCAATGCGATTCTGATTAGCTTTGTTGTCGTGGCCGCCCTGGAAGATACCGGTCCTGCTGAGGTAGAAAAGAAGTCCAAGGCGTCGACGAAAAAAGACAAATAATTGACCGAGGCAGTTAAAAGACAAAATACTTATCAGTGGAGGCGTCGCCATAAAAGCGGAGGGTTTCCCAATCCATCTCCAACCACGAGTGAGTCCGTGTACGTTTGGCTAACTGTCCAGAGCCCTGTTGTTGGGAGTAGCATTTCCCCGCATTCAGTACATACCCTATTTATGCTCAATTTTATATTATCGTTCCAACTCCGCCTGACCACTTCTTTCCCGTCTCACCTCCATTTCTACCCTTGCGATTAGACATTAGTATTTACTAGCGACGGGGTTGAAACTGGTCGCGATGGAACGTGATAGTTTACTTCGGAAAAACCAGATACTGTGGATCCATCGACGTGACTCGCACAGGTATCCGTTTGAGCGCTCAATTTCTCCAATATGGACTCAAAGTTGCCCATGGCCCACTCTAGTCGTTGGCACTCGTGGCCCAGCTTCCAGGCCCGCATGTAGCATGCTTCGGATCCTGTACCATACCCATTCACACCAACGCAGATAACCATCCCATGGTGAAGGAAGGTTTACAAATTAATAAATAAAATGACAGTAAAAAACGATTTGGAGGTGAGGTGAATGACTCTTTAGATATCAATGCCAAGTGTGGATTTGACTAGAACCTTGAATATTTAATGCACTTACTTCGAACCAAAGTTTCCCAATCGTCGACTCTGCCCTCCATCCGTTTGTCGCTCTTTGATCGGTGCTGTGGCAGTTCCATGTGGCGAGCCTTACTGCGTAAATCTTGATACAAGTAGCGCCGCTGGTCGTTCCCTTTTCAATGCACCGTCTATTATGGGATGCAAATAATAATGTTGAAAGAGCCAAAATTAGGTTTAGATCCCAGTCAAAGGTGCTTAAATACCCCCCACAAGGTGACCCTAACTCAACTGCAGCTTTATTGACAACGCATTATGCATCATGTCAACGGATTCACCGTATTGCGCATTTAACCAATTACCAAATATAGAATTTATTTACGTTCCACTAATGAGCCACAAACCATTTTTCACATAAAGTAAACTTGGTATTCGATGGCCTCAAGGTACACCTCAAATCTGCACAAAGATCACACCACTCTTTCGCAGTCGACAATTAATATGGTTTTACCTTTCTGCTGTTATGCTCTAGTCTTTGGGGCCGATCATGTTTTCAGGGCGCACCCACTGGTTAAATTGTTCCTCGGTCAACAAGCCCAGAGACATCGCCGCCTGTTTAAGGGTGGTGCCTTCCTTGTGGGCCTTCTTAGCGCACTTGGCAGCATTATCATAACCAATGTGGGGGTTCAACGCCGTGACCAACATCAACGATTCGTTCATGATGGAATTGATACGCTCCTTGTTGGCCTGAATACCGTTTACACAGTTCTTGGTAAACGACAAGCTGCCATCACTGAGCAGACGAACGGACTGCAAAAGATTTTTGATCATGACGGGCTTGAACACGTTGAGCTCGAAATGGCCATTGGAGCCACCCACCGTAATAGCGGTATGGTTACCAAAGACTTGGGAACAAACCATAGTCAGGGCTTCGCACTGAGTGGGGTTCACTTTACCCGGCATAATGGATGAACCCGGTTCGTTCTCGGGTAGCTGCAATTCACCCAAACCGCAGCGAGGTCCAGAGCCCAGGAAACGGATATCGTTGGCAATCTTCATCAGCGACACTGCTATCGTGTTAAGGGCACCACTGGCTTCCACAATGGCGTCGTGGGCGGCCAACGCTTCGAATTTGTTGGGCGCGGTTTGGAAGGGCAGCTTGGTGAAACGGGCGATCTCGTCCGCCACACGTACATCGAAGCCCTTGCGAGTGTTTAGTCCGGTACCCACCGCAGTACCACCCTGAGCCAAGTTAAAGAGACGGGGCAATGTGTCCTTGACACGCTCGATGCTATAGGTCAGTTGTTGGGTATAACCCGAAAATTCTTGACCGAGGGTCAAAGGGGTAGCATCTTGCAAGTGGGTACGGCCGATTTTAATAATGTCGTTAAACTCTTCCGACTTCTTCTGTAGGGCATCACGTAACGTGGTCAAAGCAGGGATCAGACGATGCTTGAGTTCCAGTACTGCCGACACGTGCATGGCCGTAGGGAAAGTATCGTTGGAGGACTGACTCATATTGACATGGTCATTGGGGTGCACCGGGGCTTTGCTACCCAATTCCCCACCCAACATTTCAATGGCCCGGTTGGAAATCACTTCGTTGACGTTCATGTTAGACTGGGTGCCCGACCCAGTTTGGAACACCACCAAGGGGAAATGTTCCTTGAGCTTTCCTTCGATGACCTCATCAGCCGCTTTGATAATAGCCTCGCCAACGGTCTTGTCTAACCCGTAAGACATGTTCACCACGGCTGCCGAGCGCTTGAGAATACCAAACGCTTTGATCACTGGCTCGGGCATCCGTTCAGTCGGGCCGCCAATGTCGAAATTTTGCAACGAACTAACATAAAGAAATTCAGGGAATTGTGATGGATGTAACAATGATAAATATTAGTAAACATCGTACTAGAGCCTGGAATCTATATGCTAAGCCACCAAGTACATTACCACTAGGATGATGTCGCTGTAGTACTTACCGCTGCGTTTGTGCGCCCCAGTAACGGTCGGCGGGAACCTTGAGTTCCCCAAAGGTATCAAGTTCGGCACGGTACTTTTGCTATATGGGGAAGATTCGTCACATATTAAACAATTCAAATTACCATGCAGTGCCAAAAAAATACATATGTAGGGTATATTAGCGGAGTAAATACAGATTCTAGTAAATTTTTTGGGCAACATTCGAGCGGGTCTCCAGAATATAATCATAGTCAAAATCAGGTTGGAAGACCGTCTAGATTGGCATTCATTTCCTTGCTTTACCACGGACGCTAGCTAATGAAATAGTGACATTGCTCGGTGATGAAAACCACAATTAAGATAATTAAAACCACTCACCATCAGAGAAGATAGGGCGCTAAAATTCCGGCGACCCAGCATGCGGAATGGCTGAATAAAAAGCGATTGAAAAGTAGTAGAAAATCAATCAAGTTGAAAAGGTGTAACGATGTTTCAATTAGTAAGTGTGTCAAGAGACAGCTATCCAATGAGACGTAATATAAACATATTGTGGAACTGACCGGTCGTCCACCCACTATGGAGTACGACAGCGGCGCTGCTGGTAAACGCTTTCTATGTGAGCACACGCTGGACCTTGGGAAGTGCGGACTCCAGACTACTACGAAACACCTATAGATTGACACACGTTGGCCGCTAAGACACGGCGTCATTACAAGCTAACCCAGCTTTACGCTTATTTCTCGTAACGATAGCACTCACCCAAACCTCTGGGTGCTACTTACCATGCTGGTAGTGGAGGACGCTGTAGCTTTGGTGAGTTGATGAATCATTGGGAAACAACGGCAAAAGCGATTATATAAGGTAATAAAAAAAAGGGAGCTGAGAGAAAAATAGACCAAGTTAGAAATTCACTACAGTATAATAAAAGGAGTCAAATAAAGCACTTGGTAGAGCTTTTTAAGAGAAGCACATTTACCTCACTGTTACTATCCCCCCAAACTTATGCCTACTTCGACGGTTAACTATTCAAAAAAGCCAAGTCACACCGATTGGCCAGAGTGCTTGAAACGTTTGGGGTACTGCTCGGATGCCGTGTACCACATCATTCAAGGGCTGACGCGGGTTTAGAAATGGGACAAATTTCTCAAGTTTCACCCAAACATTTTGGTTGGGCTTGCCGATATGGCGGCGACACATTGTTAAATCCCCTCTGTAACATTGCCCATATTCATAAGCAGAGTAATTATTTTTCAGAACCAAATACCTTTATTAAATCTTTTTCACAATCCTAGGAAGATTTTATTCCAAAAGGGGGTTACATATATAAAGTAAACGGACATGGTTCAAAGCAAACACACGCAGAAAGCGTTCAACCGACTAGAATCCTTGCAATTCACACATATCAGCATGTGCCATTGCACGATTCAGCTTCACAAGGGGCCACGAACGGTAAACGAATGATCACAATGGCAGGAGAAAAAGCCAAAGTGATATGCCTACCGCGGACTCATCCTTTCACGGGGACGAAGAATGGCCCTTGGATCGGCTATTTACTTGGGTGGTTCGGGGACAGTGCCTTCCTGGGCCGCGGCACCGCCTTCGGGGGCAGGGGGGGCAGGATCGGCCATTCCTCCAGCGGGCGCTTGGGGTTCACCGGGAACAGGGGGAGCGACTTGGGCAGCAGCACCGGACAAGGCGACGGCGAACAGGGCCAAAGAGGCAACAGCGACAAAGGAGATGCAACGCATGGTGACGGTAGAGGGTTGGAAGTCAAGGGAAAGTGTCCGAAAAGGTCTATAAACAGCGGGTGTAAACCGGTGCGAGAAATAGTCAGGCGAGATCAGGTAGTACTTAGAAAGTTGAGATGTAGATGGGCAAAGAATTGACAAGAGGCAGAAATGGTGGAGTATTTATAAGCAAAAGGCATGTCGCTGGCATCTACTTAGCGATGGTGAGTAGAGCCCTTGTATGACCCAAGGTAAACTTTTGCCGCGCTCATGGGTATGGGATCAGGTCAACCATTTCGTAGCACGACAGTCACGGAATGTGCTAGTGTCTAGCGTAAAACTGTATCGGGTCAATTAGGGCTTGGCATGACATCATCGAATTGCCCTATTCAAACATCGTAAAGAATCACCGTTACCCCTTGTAGCTCTGTGCGAAGAATTCCCCTGATGATCCCTCTCCCCTCCCAATCTGTGGTTTCGCCTACCCATTCAGATGTACCTGATGACCCTCCTCCCCACTCCTCTGTTTCGCTTACCGATTCAAGCGTCCCTGATGCACTTCCGCGTGGTCAAGCGTGTGCTATTTTCGAGGAGCCAATCGGAGAAAAATGTACGAATCGGGGATTTTCTAAAAATGAAGCGCATTGCCCTCTCCACCACGGAGGATCTTAGAATCCAGGGGCCCCGTGTCTTGGCAAAACAAACTAGGAAACATATTGCCATTTCAGTCCACCGGTGGAAGAATAAACTAGAAATGCCACAACCCATCTGGTTCATTTTTTTTCCAAATCAAGTATAGCTGATGGGTAATACAGATTGGTACCGGCAAAGGAAACCTCCCAAGGTGACTTTGATTTTATCCGTGGTTCATGTATCGATAACCGAATAGCATCGGCAATGAAAAGTTCTCCGACTTACTGAAAATAACGGAGAATATCGCCAAGAATTAAATTCATTCCTGATATACAAAAATATTTTTAATGTAGTACTCAATCTAATCAACGAAAGTGGTAAAGTGTTCGGAAAGGAATGAAACGCCCCGCCGCGTATGGTCTATCCAGGGCACGGAAAATGTACCAATACGGTGTCCCTAAATGAAAATGAAACTGGTCATTCACCCTACCGAAACGGAGATTGGGCTCTTTCCGTTCCTAGAAACAAGTATCGGCAAACTTTTAGTATGGTAAAACAAGGCATTTCTACAATAGACACGGTTCTCTGTCGCCCAATTCTCGCAATAAGGATTGGATCCCACTATAACTGTGATTCTAAACCGCCCATTCTGTGGCGTAATAGCCAGCTCTAGCCTGGGTGAAATGACGACATTATCGGATAAAAAGACATGTTACAGGGGCAACCCGAGCAACCAGGAGGATATTGTGGCACTAGTTACAGATAAACACTGGTACTTGGCCGCATGGACTTGTATTGTACCTTACTCATGTCTCGGCAGATGGTCGGCAATGTTTCTGGTTACCATCGACGAACACATCTAGGAAGCGGCATTATCCTTGTTCCTCTTCTTTTCGATCATATCCTTGCGTATTTGATCCCGGATCTCAGGAGTTGAGCTAGTCATACCAATTAATGAGGACATCGTCATTCATTTATCAGTAAATGTTAACACCGAACCTATACACTTGATCACTCTACGGACTTGGACCACCACCGTTTAAGAATACTCTGTTAGAAGAAGGCACCAGGTCATCTTATCCGGAAAAAACAAAGTAACCAGTCAACTAACCGGCTGGTCGAACCACTTACTATTGATGTAAACAATCGTTCATGGCCTTGTGCAAGTCACGGCAGGCCCACACGACCGACACAGTGCGACCGCTGGCGCATTCAGAAAACGCTGTATGTGGTATTCCCAGCCGACCACGTAAAACAAACAACAGGTATAGGGTATAAATAATACCGGGAGAGTATTCTTTGAGTATTGGAATACAAATACAACTATACCACTTTTTACAACTGGACACAATACTGTCTTTACCAAACACAAGTCCGTACTTACCTTGGATAAACGAAGCGCACTGGGTCATTGAGTTCTTTTTCCACGCTTTGGTGGCCTCTTCCTCCTCTCTGGCCGTGAGGACATGGATGGTCGAACGACTGCTGTTCTGGGACATGGCGAACTCGTGTATAATTGCACAATAAATTGAGGAGTGGGGTGGATTCAATTCAACGGAGAAATGGGATCTCTACACCGCCGAGTAAAACTGAGGAATGAGACTAACAGGTAGTAAGAGTTGGCGAATTACTTCGAAACGGGCTGCGTTTGCAAAGAGGCACCAAGATCTACACTTTAGGCGCTGCTCACCCCTAAGCACCAACCAACGAATGCCAGCTACTAGTGGCTACTGCCTGTGTTTTTTTTTGTTGGTGAACAAAAGCGACGCTTGAACGATCGTGTGGCACTTGTTACAATCGTCAGTTATTTTTGGTTTTGGTTTACTCTGGTTGGGAATTCCCCTGTTTCTTGCTGTTGGACGTCTAGCTATTCCCCTCCTCTTCGTTAGCCGGTGCATGTTCTGCGAACGGCTGTGTTCTGGTGCGTCCCTCTGGCCACTCGGTCGACTCCCACTGCGTTCTCTGTCCTTGACCAACCCTTCCAGCTTGCGTTATTCCATAATGACCCATTCACCACACCAACCCACCAACGTAATAGGGGTTGATCCCACCAGTCTCTCCTTTGGCCAACCAGACGCTATCGACCAGGCTCAGTTGTTTATCCACCACCAAGCACTGCCCTGCCCCGACCCTACGTACCCCGTTCGCGACCTTTCCGACACTCCCCACCCTGCCACTGTCACCGGTAACAATGCCCACCAGGTCCCCAAGTGGCTCCAAGAAGCCAGCCGACTTCTCCACAGCAACCAGGCGGTGGCCCTTCCCACCGAGACCGTGTACGGCCTGGCAGCTAATGCACTCTGTCCCGAAGCCGTAGAGAAGATATATCGGCTGAAAAACCGACCAGCCGACAACCCGCTCATTATCCACGTGGCATCATTAGCCATGCTACGGGCCTTGCTTCCCGACAGACGAATCCCCACCGTATACAAAGACTTGATTGCTCGGTACTGGCCAGGACCGTTGACATTGTTGATGCCCCGGTCGGCGTTGATACCGGATGTAGTGACCTGTGGTCAGGCTACGGTAGCAGTTCGTTTCCCAGCGCATCCGGTGGCTCGGGCGGTCATTGCCTATACCGGTCTTCCCTTGGCGGCCCCTTCGGCTAATTCATCAGGGAAACCGTCTCCCACTTTAGCTCAGCACGTGTGGGACGAC
This sequence comes from Dispira parvispora, assembly GCA_027577015.1. Taxonomy (NCBI): domain Eukaryota; kingdom Fungi; phylum Kickxellomycota; class Dimargaritomycetes; order Dimargaritales; family Dimargaritaceae; genus Dispira; species Dispira parvispora. The sequence goes on from JANBPY010000015.1 coordinate 31,825, forward strand.
CTGCGGGAGCGGGTGCCACTTATCCTGGATGCGGGACAGTGTGAATGGGGCATTGAATCGACGGTGGTGGACGGACTGCGTGTCTCACCGGCCATCTTACGACCGGGTGGGGTCACCTTGGAACAGATCCAGAAAGTGGTCGGGTTCCGGGATTGTCAAGTGTATCGGAAAAATTTCACTGATTCTCGATTGGAACAAACCCCCACCACACCTGGTATGAAATACCGGCACTATTCCCCCAATGCTCAAGTGGTGTTACTTGAAAGACGCACCTTATCCGATGACGTTCACCCTTTGACCAACGAACAGGAAGAAGCAGACTATGAATCATCCCATAAAGAATTCTTGCAAGCAGCGCAAAACGAAATGGAACGCCTGGCTTTAACCGCAACTCCACAGGGCCTCACATTCGGTTTATTATCGGTTCACCCTGACCGGTCGCTAATAACAACGCCAATTGTTCCGGCCCATTGCCAACTCCATGTACGGTCTATGACTGACTGGTCCAAAGATCCGACCCACTCTGACCAACCTTGTTCACGTCATTTGTTCAAAAGTTTTCGAGAGTTTGATCAACTTGGGGTACACTACATCCTGGTGGAAGGCACTTCGGAAGCCCATGAAGGGTTGGCCCTGATGAACCGGTTGCGTAAAGCTGCCACTCGCACAGTGTATTATTGAAACCGTATTTATTACAATATATTCAGTGATTGTGGATGAGCCGCTCTGTACCTGTTGTAAGCTCTGCATAGCTATTGTTAGTATCTTGATATTTCCGGTGTATCTTTGTAGAATATCCCAAGAATTTTGATAACTTCACCCTTTTTTTAAATGAATGTTTACTTACATTGCTTGGTCAACGCAATCGGTCAAAATGATGACCGTGACACGTGACTACACCCTACCAACCGTTTTTCTTCAAAACGCCAGAAAAAAATTGCCTTATTTTTTTTTTCGTTGCACTTCAAAGAGAACAAATCTGGCATGCGCCCACCTAGCAATTACATTGTTTCGTTTAACGGGAAGGCATTGCGTTAGTGACTATCGTAGAATAACAACAAATTCTGTGGTAGAAAACAAGAGTATATAACAAGTTTTTGACAGCATCCAACCCCCTTTCCGTAGCTTTTGTCATAATTTCGCATGTCACCAAGCATCACCGCAGCGAACGCCATGGCCGTCTCTACCGATTCCGTACTCGAAGGACTTCCAGTAAGTGCCCTGCACCAGCCCTTTTGTCTGCTGACATGAAGTGTTCGATTGCTTATATATTTCTTCCATTCGTGTCTTTTCTAGTACACTTTGAGGAGGGTGGGAGCTACCTCGTTTGCAACGCAGCGGTACATTTTACTAATCGCCGGAAGCTGTGGTGGACAAACCTGGTCTATGGTAGTGTGCCAGTGTTTCTAGCGTATAGAGCTGAAGTGCTATGCGCTTCTCACTCCAGGCACACGTCACCACGATAGGGACAGCCTTAAGCGGAGCATGTGGTTGTAAGCAGATAGTAAATTTTCACCGTTGCTAATTCCAGTATAAATGGTTTCCCTGTATATACCCTTTTTTCCTACCTTCGGTCGCCT
>JANBPY010000016.1:0-32939 GCA_027577015.1 Dispira parvispora
AACTGGCGACTCTAGTGTTTTCAGTATTGCATACAGTATGGACAGTACCTATTCTACCAAGGAACATAGTCAATGTAGATTTTTTTTGGACTCAATATCCTCCATGGCTGAGCAAGATTGGGGCCATGTTGACCATCATGTTCTTGCACCTGCACTGATCACGTAAACTGCACAGAGGTTTTTAAGGTAAACCCAAGTTTCACCACACATCACGGTATTATTCATAAGAGAGTTGGTTGAGTTCTGAAAAAGAGATAGGAATCTGAGACATAATTTTTGTCGGTCACTATGAACTGATGTCGCCAGGGTATGATGAATCGAGTGATTAGCATATGAATGGTAGCTCAGCTGTTTATGCAGAACATTTGAAACTTCATTGTCAATAACCTTTACCTCCTGTACAAGCACACCCACGATTACAAGTGGTTCTTGATGAATTAGCCATTCGACAGTAGTAAGGTGTTCAATTTTAAAAAAGTCAAACGAGTAGTATTGAAATTTTTTAGAACAGAAACACACTGCAATAAATGAGAAACAATCGCTTGCAAAAAAACCCTAAAAAGTTGGGTGGGTTTTCGTTGACTTTCGCCTGAGAACGCAATGTAGCCAAAAGTGGGCCCACTTAATAATTTAGGTAAAAGCGGGTGTGGGGTCTTTTACCATCAGCGATTTCAACATAGTAAGTGACTTTCAGATTGGGATAATCCAACGGAGACAAGCTGCAGCCACATAAGACTAAAACATGCGTACTTTTAAGGAAAAGTGGTAACCACAAAAGAAGGGGGAAGTCTACCACATTAACAATCTACTGTCGATGGACAAGAAATTCTCTGCGTAAGCTAGTATTGAAAGTCACACACTTTTTGCATGTTAACCTATCAACCCTTCTGTCGTTGACCAATAGCGGATTCATTTTTTAAGAAGACAAAGCGAAATAATATCGGCATTTAAAAGGTCGCAATGCCGGTAAATTTCCATTTTAATCATTTTCCAGTCTCGTTAAGGAATGGTATTCTTAATAGTCACCTTAACCATGGCATATTTCCGGCGATGAAACCAAGGAAATGGTCAGTAGCAATGATTCTCTGCAACTCCTTATTTGTGCTAATTTTTTCAGAAAATGTGAGAAATTTCACTGTGAAAATGCATTAATGCAACACTTTAACCTGCAGTAGCAGGGACACAACTGTGGTATCTGCCAGCAGAGAACATATCGCTAATAAAACACAATAGAGTACCGCTCACAAAAACGAACGTGTCTAACACTACCAACAAAATAAGATGTTTTTCGGAATATACATTAGCTTGGATTCAAAGTACATGCATCGTTGCCAAGGCATAGATGCTCGGACGAATCCTGTAGCGAATTATTCAGGAGTGGACTGCTTGCCTACATTACATGATCTGGGGATAGTCCTGTGCTGTGCTTTTGCGTAGAGATAAGTTTGCATATATTGTAACGAGAATATATGAATTTTCCATCTATTGAATAACTATAGTAATTGGCATGTAATTTCCTCCAACATATTATGAACTTATAATACGCTATATTACTCACTCCAACGTGTTGGTTTCCAGTCCTGATGAATAGTTTGGGTTTCTTAACACATAGCAGAGCAGATGGATAAATTAAAAACAGTCTTCAAACGATTACTGCCGATGAAAGCAGGAGAGGTATTCATTCTTAATGTAAGCAGCCAATCTCTACCAGGCAGAAGAGTGAGATGAGCTCTGTTTTGTAGGGGCTGCTCATGGACGAAAACGTACGTTCCAAGGAACTATGACTACTGTTGCTTTCCGCCACGCAATTATTAGTGAGGGTCGAAAGTCAAACACTACTTCCGGGTATTCTATTATTAGAGGTGTGCACCGTGAAAGTTTGCCTGTGGGAGTATGCAGCTACTTGTGCGTAATGGAGCCCCTGTAGGAAAGGCAGGAGAAGTTGAGCCACGCAAAAATTTGAGATCGCCGTATACCGTTTCAAAAGCGAATGATAAAGCGAGTATATTGTCTTTGCTATCGACGCACTCGTGTAGTGCACGCTACGGGTACATAAAGGGGAAGAATAGGCAATATTAAATCGGAATAGCAAACAAAAATGGGTAAAGTTATTGGTTTCCAGGATCAATCGCTCGGACGTTGCTAATGCAAATGGGCTTGACAAAAAATGGCCAGAAATGGCTTTTACTATAAATTGGTGGTAGTCGTCCTCAAGTGATCGATGTAGCATCATTTTACTGACCGTATATTCACAGCAAGATTATACACACCTCCATGTTTCAAGTTTGATATTATTCACTGCGTTTGCCTTGATAACTTTACAATCCACCGTTCCTTGACTTGCTTTACCTTTGCAGTATTTTAGAGATGAGTCCTGCATTGTATGGAACTAGTAATGACCTAGGGTCGTGGAAACCTCTCTGCGGTAAAGAGGCTGCTCTCAGGGAGTTCCAGCACCGTGGAGTGGAATTTGGGTTGGCCAGTGTACCCGGTAAATCCTTTTGGTCGATAGTGTGGGCTTTACTGCTGAACCATTTTGGGGAAAAGCATGAGTGTTTTCCTGTGATTGTGGGAAATTTGGTACAGGCAGAGGGAGACTGGACCGTACAGCCTCTCACTGTGACCGTGGACCCTCAGGCTACTGTGGGTAACTCAATAGAGAAAGTGATCCACCAAGCTAATTCGGCAGCGGAAGTAGAAGAGTCACTTGGCTTCGATACTTTGGTGGGCGTCATCACCGATGGAGAGATGGTAGTGGAGGATCTGTATTCGGTAGTAGCAGATCGCATGACTCGGTGGGACTTAATCCTTACATTAGTGGTTGTGGTAAATAAAAAATCAGCGCAACACCGGGCTAATTTTATTTACGACCCCGCCCAAATATCATCCAACACTATCGTCCAATTGACTGACCGCTTCCTTCGTGCGACAGACTGTGTGCGCCAGTACGGGTTGGATGTTCCCCTGGCTACCATAATGGAATTCATTGGCAAGCCCTCTTTTGCATTGCCTCCTTATCGCCGTTGTCAACGTTTCGACGGCCCTGCGCTAATGAGGCATAGGGCCTCGTTGAAATCCCAATTGCAACGGGTGGTGGCTTCCACTGAACAAACTCGTATTTGGCTGAACAGCCAAAAAGATGATCACCGCTTTTATCACCTCGTAGTCGTCCGTCTCCAGAAATCTGTAGCCTTGGCCAGGGTTCAAGGAGCGGCCCATTGGCTAGTCCAGCGATCTCCTATTCTCGTTAATCGGTTCGTAGACCAAGTACACCAAGTAATGCGATACAAAGATACCGACTCATCTAACCTTGTTACACGGGTGACAATCGACGAGGCCCTTTCGAGTGAACCTGTTAAGCTACATTCATTGCTACAAGATGCTCACCGTCTTGACGATGCGGATCACCCACTGTTTAGTGTAGTCGAATTGGTTCCCAATGGTAGTGATCGCACTGCATGGCTGTCGGTATACTGCCACTGTGTATTGGGTGACCAAAGCAAGTTTCACTGTTGGGTGGAGCAACTTCAAAATTTGATATGCAACCTATCAGCCTTGCCTTTGCCCTTGCTTGATGCTAATGACCCCGGTGATGGTTTGGATCCCACCGAATTCTGGAAAACCCATTTTTCTGATGACTCTATATACCTGGACCTAGATGGACGGCCGTCGCAGCCGTTGAACCACACCTGCCATGCCAGCAGGTATGAACCCGTCATCCCTAGTTCTCTCGTGTCTCATCTCCCCCCGTTGATGGAGTCCATGTCCACGAATTACTTGGAGTTGCTTCAAGGTTTTACGGCCCTCTTCCTACTTCGATTGGCTCGGCAATCTAGTGTCGCGTTGTTCGGTCAACCTGGCCATAATTCGGCTGTACCCTGGGTGGCCCAGGCAACGGATGAAATATCCGCCAAAGATGCGCTACGTTCCCTGGTTGAACAGTACCGCCGGTCCACCCAGTACGATTGGTCGCAATTCTCCTTCCCTGCTAATTCTGGAAAGCCCAGTATTCGCGTGACGGCGCTGTCCATGCTACCTGGATATGCTCACGACTTTAGCCAGCCCTATGCTGAAACCCCACTTTCACTAAAATGGCTGTATAGGGATGACAGCTCGGCCATGAAACTGGTGGTGGACTATGACAAAGGAGTGTATCATACGGCCACGGTCGAACGCCTGGTTAAAAATCTTCTCTTTTTCACTACCCAGTGCTGTGCGGACATAACCCAGGCCTGGCGTAATGTTGATGTGGTGCATCCTGACGAACAAAGCGTTTTGCTAGGTGAATTCGCCATCACCAAGCATGACTATGATCCTTACGACAGCATGGCACAGGGTGTACTGGATCTGTTCATCCGTAATGTACGACAATACCCTGAATCCGTTGCAGTGGAATGTGGTAACCATCGAGAAACGTACCGCTCCTTATACAACAAAGTAGAGACCCTTGTTACCTATTTACATTCGCTTGGTATCCAACGGCAGGATCGCATTGCTGTAATCGTAGACAGCAATACCTTCACCATCGTGACCTTTCTGGCACTGTGGACACTCGGTGCGGTGTACGTACCGATCGACAGTCAGCTGCCTCAGGAGCGACAGCAGTATATGATGGAGACAGCGGGTTGTACACGGGTTTTATCCACCACCCTCACCAAACCAGACTGGATGGAGTCCATCGCAATTCGAGAGGTACTGGATGGTATACCGTCGAACGAAGATCGTAAAATTTTGCCCAATGGAAACATGAAACACATGCCAGATGAAATCGCTTACATCGTGTTCACGTCAGGTACCACCGGGCAACCCAAGGGTCTCACTGCTCACTATGGCGCGTTCAACAACCTCATTGTCACCCACCCGTTATTCGCCCAGGAATGCCCACGGGGATCTCGCTGGCTACTGACTGTCGGAGTTGCCTTCGACCCTTACCTATACGGTACGTTTCTTTCCTTGTGCTATGGATGGACTTTGGTCCTTGCTTCCCATGAAATCATCATGGATGTATTGCCCACCATTAGCGGAATTGTCACCACTCCTTCGTTTATCGCTGCTTTAGACCCTGAAAACTATCCAACTCTCCAGTGGGTCTCGGTCGGCGGTGAAGCCCTACCCCAGGCGTTGGCTGACAAGTGGTCACCACACTGCTACTTGTATAACGGATATGGTCCTACCGAAATCACCGTAGTCGCCACTACCAAAGAAGTAAAACCAGGCGATCGGGTAACCATAGGTCGCCCACTACCCAACCGAGAATGCTATATCTTGGATAATCGTCAACAATTGCTGCCAATTGGGACTATTGGTGAAGTCTACATTGGTGGAGTTGGGGTTTCCCAGGGTTACATTAATCGACCCGACCTTAACGATATTCGGTTCCTTCCCAACCCGTTCAACACTGGCAGACTCTACCGCACAGGGGATTACGGTAGATGGCTACCCAACGGCGAAATCGATTTTTTGGGACGTATGGACGACCAGGTAAAACTGCGTGGTTTCCGTGTGGAATTAAACGAAGTGCGAGGTGCCCTGTTGAAACAACGAGGGGTTCGGGATGCCTTTGTGTCGGTGGTGGATAAGAAACTGCTCGTTGGATTCATCATTGGTGAACCAGAAATTGATTTCTCGAACCTAGAACTTCGCAAAGCCTTGCAGAAATATCTACCAGAATATATGGTACCGCACCACTTGGTTGTCATTCAGGACCAGTCTGGATTTCCACGTACAGTGAACGGCAAAGTGGACCAACAAAGGCTACTTGCTGTATTCCAAGACTACCGTTCTCGGCAATTGGATGGGGAGGAAGGCATATTATCTCTTGATAATCTAAGCGATTCCCAGTACGTACTTGTGAATGCAGTTTCTAACGCGTTGGAGCTCCCTTTGCGACAGCTCTCTCTCGCTTCCTCATTGCTGCAACTCGGCGGAGATTCCGTTAGTGCGGTTCAAATATCCGTTCAGTGTCGCCAACAAGGTTGGAACGTGCCGGTATCTGTGCTTTTGCAAGAGGACTCACTAGAGATCGTCTCACAACAAATGGATCGATTGGAACAAAAATGTGATACAGTACAGACTAATGGGCATCTGTCCTCAAATTCCATCCGTCAATGGGACATGTCCCCGAACCAGTTAGACGCAGTTCATCGAGAACTTTCTGCTCTGGGATGGAAGCCGGAAGACGTCCAGATTGTCTATCCTATGATGCCAATGCAACAGGGAATGATGGCAGCGACTGCCCGCGACCCAGCCGAATATGTTATCCAGCTGCAGGTTACCCTTCACGGAACACTATCCATGAGTGACATTGCCGAATTTGTCTGGTCCTTAGTCCAGTCGTACGACGCTATGCGGATACATTTTATGACGAACTGGAGTCAAGGTAATACTCACGGGCTACAGATTATTAAAACACCTACCTACGAGGCTTTCCTCCGTGACCAATGGTGTCAACTGGAATCAGGGATTGATGGGGATTCTTACGCCAGGAATGAAGTTCAACGAGGTTTCGGAGAACTCACTCCTACCATTCGATTCGCCGGACAACCCACTGCTACGGATTGCCACATGTTGTTGATAACTGCCCACCACGCTGTGATCGACGGATGGTCCATGGGAATATTGCTACGCTCCCTTCTACAGAAATGTACCTTGAAACTCGACCGTACCTCCAAGGATACCATGGTACCCCCCTCCTTTGGCGACTATTCTCTGTACGTTCACAACCGAAACATACGTCCCGCGGAGGCCAGTAAAACGTATTGGCAGGAATATCTGGCCAATATAGACACTGCCACCGTCGTTTCCCTGCCGAGTGACCTTGACGGGATGGACAGCGTGGAAGAAGCAGAAGCCGTTTTGTACGGCAACATTCCCAAGTTAAGTGATGTGTTGAAAACCCATGCCATCACGATGTATACGCTTATCCAAACGGCCTGGGCCCTGACATTGAACAGCTACACTGGCGGCCAAACCGATCTGTTATTCGGACAGGTGCTTTCTGGTCGTGAAGAGACATCGTATAGTAATATCGACAAGTTGGTGGGCTGTCTCGTCAACACCCTCCCAGTGCGTATCCAACTTACCCCGGGACAGTCGGTCCCTGACATGTTAAAGCATGTTCAGCGACAACACCATCATCAGCTCCGGCACCAACATTGTCACCTCACTGATATCAATCAGTGGTTAGACCAACCCGACTTAAGAGTAAGCGAGCTTTTCAACACACTGCTGGTTTATCAAAGTTTCCCCGCCTTGCCGTCAAACAATAACAGACTGCAAGTTCTCGAGTCAACTTTTATTCGATCTTCCGAATTCGCACTGACGCCCATGGTTGAACAAAGCGGAGAGCAGCTTGTAGTACGCATTAGCCATCGCCCTTGCACGTTTCATACGGAGTACGTGATGCGCATTGCCCAGTACATGGCCGGTTGTTTCCATCATGTGGTGGCAAGTTTGATCGATAACGGCGGGTACACTCCTGCCTTAGTTCCCTTCCAAGGTATACATGGCGATAGCACAAGGAAATGCTTTGCAACCCAGGCAATGGCGGCGCCCACCTGTGCCATTGATACTACACTGTGTGTCCATGATATTCTTAAACGGGAAGCCTATTCCATCGGCGATCGCATGGCCATTGAATACGGGGACAGCGTTCAATGGAACTACTCCGAGTTGTACCGACGATCACAGTATATTGCCTATGGATTGTTGGCGAATGGAGTGAAGCGGGAAGAACCAGTGGGTCTAGTCATCGACCGTCAACCCAGTGCCATTGCGGCCATGTTTGGTATTCTGATGGCAGGCGCTGCGTACGTACCAATGAATGCCGATTTTCCTGTAGAACGTATTCGATTTATTGTACAGGATTGTGGAATACGGGTGGTGTTGACCAATACTAATGTGAAGCTCGATGGGATACAACTCCTGGATATTGACACACTAATGGACCAACCTGCAGCCGAATCCCCCTTACCCCAGGTAAAACCCACTGATCTGTCCCACATTATATACACCTCGGGTACCACGGGGAATCCCAAAGGTGTCCAGCAAGAGCATCGCACAGTGGCCAATTACGTCCAGCAACCTGAAGAAGTACTAGGAATCGTACCGCGACTACGAATGATGCAGTCCATGTCCCTGGCGTCGGATTGTTCGACCATCGAGGTCTTTGGTGGCTTATATAACGGGGTAACTCTGGTCTTACGAACCGATATGCTAGACACTCTGGAAAAGGTAGACACGGTGATGTTGACACCCTCGGTGTTGGCCACCATCGACCCTTCCCGTTACCCGAATATCAGCCGTGTTCTGGTGGGTGGGGAAGCCCTTCCACTACAAACTGCGGAAAGATGGGCCCGCCACTGTCGACTGCTTAATGTTTACGGTCCTAGTGAATGTTTCGCCACACATGCTATGGAATACTGTGTGGGTGATCCCGTCACTATTGGTCGAGTAATAGGTAATATTGAGGCATACATCCTGGACGACCAACTGTGTCCTGTTCCCTTTGGAGTACCAGGAGAACTATTTCTGGGAGGAATCGGACTTACACGAGGTTATGTCAAGCGACCTGAACTGAACCAGACTAAGTTCGTGACCAACCCATTCAATCCTGGAGGTAGTCGGTTGTATCGGTCCGGTGACCTTGGACGATGGTTGATAGACGGAACAGTGGAATATTTCGCACGCAAGGACGACCAAGTGAAAATCCGTGGGTATCGAGTTGAACCCCAAGAGGTTGAGGCGGCTCTGGTAGAATTCCCCGGGGTAGTATCGTCAGCGGTTCTTCCCCACGATGGGAAACTGTACGGGTTCTGCAGTCCGGAAAGTGTGGATATTCACAAGGTTAAGGAATACTTGGACCAGCGGTTACCGCCCTACATGATCCCACAGGATTTGTTTTCACAAGAATCCATTCCTCTGACAGTGGTGGGCAAAATCGATAAGCATTCCCTGAAGATTACCTTGACAGCCCGACTGGCCCACTCGGACGAACGCGTGGTAAAGGGTCCAACTAATACTACTGAGCAGGCCATCCACCAGGCTATGGGTGAAGCATTGGATATTCCTGTGGATCACCTTGACGTACGAGACTCCTTTTTCCAACTGGGTGGTGACTCCATTCTGGCCATTCGATTTTCTTCCTTGTGTCGGGAGCGTGGCATACAGCTAAGTATTGCGCAGATATTCCGGTACAAGTCCGTAGCTTCTCTGGCTGAATTGGTGAGCGATGTGGACATCACTGACGCACCATTCCCTCTGCTTGCTCCTTGGGAACTGACACTGCTCGATTATGATTCGATATATGCTCCCACCGAAGCCATCACTTTAATAGTTGCAGAAGAGTTACTATCCGTGTTGCCATCTGCTCTGTCCTCGGCTTTTCAGACCATTTCCGTATTCAACACACGCTATGACTCAGTTAGTCGACAGTTAGTGTACCAACCCCATCCATTGGTGATTATTGAGCAAGATGTGGAGGCATCACATATGCTGGATCCCAGTCAAGGTGTATGGTTAAGTGCCACATATACTCGTGAGTGCAGTAGATTGAATGTGGTCACTTTGGTGGCCCACTTGGTTCCATTGGGTCGAGTGGGCGGTTGGTCAGCAATGCTTCAAGGAATGGCTAAACAATGTCCTGGTTTGATTTCCTCTCCCAACCCTTCCACTATGGACGCTATCTCTTGCACACATTCACCCAAGTATGCATCGGGTTCTATTCATCAACTCACCATGTCACACTCTGGAAATCCATTCCGTGATGACTTTCTTCAGAGTGCACTACACGCTCCTCTATCAGTGGTAATTATGGCCGGCTTCCTTATGGCTCTACAAGAATTGCAAGTTTTCGATTCGGTTGGTATTGTTGGGTCTGGTCACCTCGCCGCATACATTACTAAGCAGTTGAATTCGGAGGAATCCACGAGTCAAATCACTGAATTTCAGCGTATCAAGCAATGGTATTACGATCACCTGGTACACGGTGATAGCTCTGACAAACCCGAAACACCCATTCTTTACCATTACAGCGAGGTGTCGCAATCTCATGGCATCCCACTGGTCGAGCAACGCACCTCGTTCTGGGATACGATGTATGACACCGAAGCAGCGGCGATCTACCAGCCGAGTACTCTTGTGTTACAGCTTTACCATCACGATGCGACAGTTGCGGAATCCCTGTTGGCAACGTGGAAGGACCAAGTGAACAGAATATTAGATATTCCGAGCCAATTACGAGGTACTGAGCACGCCATTATCCCTGTTGATTTCCCTCACCTAGCCATCACTTCCGATGGTTTGGATGAACTCATGTCCGAGATCCACCAGGACTTGGGAATTCCACCTGCTGCCGTTCAGGACGTATATCCATTATCCACCATGCAACAAAACTTTGTGGTAAATACCCTACGAGACCCTACTTCCTATATTGTGCAGCACGTGTTTCGTATCACTGGTGCATTGGATTTGGTCAAGTACCGCGCCGTGTGGGATGAGCTTGGTCTGCGGCACACCATCCTCCGTACTAAATTCTTGGCATCCCGTATGGTGCAGGTAGTCACGGATCGCGTGGACATCGATTGGGTGGGGAGTGATGTACCTTTATCGACCAGTACCGAGGAATACCAACACACTGTGCGACAACTTGGATTCAATTTATTCGGTGGACATCCCCTGCTACGTATTCACCTATTCCCGGATGATGACGGCCACGGTTGGTTGTGCTTTATGGCCATCCACCACGCTGTGATTGATGGCTGGTCGTACCAGATGTTGATGAATGAGAGTCTTTCCCTCTACCATGAGTTGGGTTTGACTGCTAAAGTATCCTATCGTCAGTTCATTGACTCGGTGTCTACGAGAGACACCACAGAAGACAAGAAGTACTGGACCGAGTACCTGGAAGGGTTCGAGTCCACTCCGGACTTACCGTTTCCCCATCTTACCCAAGTGAGTTCGTACCAAAAGGATACTGTGGTGTTAAATCAGACTGAACCCTTGTACCGCCTTTGTCGTAGTTGGGGTATTACATTTAATATCCTCTTACGTGGAGTGTGGGCCCTGATGCTGACCCAGTACCTGGGGAAACCCGATGAAGTGACATTTGGTGTGATGGTCTCTGGTAGGGATGGTCAAATTGACGGGCTGGATAGGTTGGCGGGCCCCACTATAAACACTCTACCCTTCCGTGCTAAAGTGGATCCGCAGAAACCAGTTCTCGAATGGCTGCAAGAACTGGCCGAACAATCCACCCAGCTATTAGAACACGAGCAAACTAGTCTGGTGGATATCAAGCGCTGGGCGGGATTAGATGCAGATGACCAGCTTTTCCGCTCCATGATAACAGTTGGGCGGTATCTAGAATCGGGGTCACCTGTAGAAGACTCCCTGATTGAATACCACTCCCTAAGTGGTTATAATGACACCGAGTACCCGCTCATGGCATCATTTGACGAACCCGTATCGGGTGGACCACTCCACCTCACGATAATGGCCAACCATGAACCATTTTATGTGGAAGGGTTGATCGACTGTATTGGACATTTGTTGTCGCAGTTGCTAACGTTAGACCCTGCCTTGTTTTTGGTGGAATCCCTATTGCATCCTTCCCCTACTGCTCTTGCCCATATACAACCGTGGATTCCTGGGCCGATTATCGCTCCAAGTAATCCTGACTTACTAATGGTACCCGAACTTTTCACTCAACACTTGGAATATCAACCACACCGGGTGGCTTTGGAAACCAAGGATGATCAGTACACATACCACGAGTGTTATATTCAAGCTTGTCAAATTGGGAAAAATCTTTCGGAGCACGGATTGAAGCCGGGAGATAAGGTGGCCTTATTGTTTACCCGGTCACCCCATTATTTACTAGCTATCCTCGGTACCTGGTTGGTTGGTGGGGTAGCAGTGCCAATGGACGCTACTAATTCCCCCGCCCGTTTACAATCCATGGTGAATTCTTTGGGTGATGGGGCTTTCCTAGTGACCCGAACTGCTGACGACTCTGGTCAAGTATCACTTCCCGATTTTTATGCTACCAAGGTTGTCGTAGATAATCTGATCATATCCCCCGGTTCTGCTCTTAATTTACCGCCATTTCCTCGGGATCCCACTGCGTTAGCCCTAATTATTCACACTTCAGGAACCACGGGTGTGCCTAAAGGGGTTATGTTACGCCACGAGTCCATCGTAAACTGTATTTCGTATGTCACTCAGATTATGAGTTTGCCCTGCGAATGTCGATCCTTGCAATCTATGAACATTTCATTCGATGGTTATTTTATGGAAGCCTTATCAACATGGCTGGTGGGTGGTACCTTGGTACTTCAAGACGGAGAACTCGTGGACGATTTGAAACGTGTTACCCACTGTGCGTTAACCCCGTCCATGCTAGGTGTCCTTAATCCTGAAAATTTTCCCCAGATTGAAACTATTGTTTGTGGAGGAGAAGCCCTTTCGTATACCGTGACGAATAATTGGTTGGCAGCGGGTAAGAAAGTATTCAATTTGTATGGCCCCTCCGAAACAACCATCGGTTCCCATGCAGATTTGGTTACTCCCCTCGAGCCGATTAGTATCGGTAGGCCAGTTGGTAATGCCCTATGCTACATTTTGGACGAAGGACTGGATTTCGTTCCACCTGGTGTGCCTGGGCAGATTTGTATCGGTGGTATCGGGGTGAGCAACGGGTACTGGAAACGACCTGATCTTACTGCCAAGTCCTTTATCGATAATCCATTTGGTCCTGGCAAGTTGTACCTCACCGGAGACTTGGGTTGTTGGCTTCCCAGTGGTAAAGTGCACTACATTGGTCGTAGGGATAACCAGGTGAAACTCCGCGGGTTCCGCATTGAGCTGGGAGAGGTGGAATCGTGGTGTGAACGGTTAGGTTTCAGCATTCAGCAGGCTGTGGCATTGGTGATAAACAAGCAACTGGTAACCTACGTAAGTCCGCAATCAGTGAACGTGGTCGAGGTGACGCTAGCGCTAAAGCGGGTCCTGCCTTACTACATGGTGCCCTCTCACATTATCCCCGTGGACAACATGCCCAAAACCCGGAATGGAAAAGTGAACCGTAGAGCCCTGGCAGAGTACCCGCTACCCCATACACTGACCAACGACATCACTTACGTGGATGACGCGAGTGAATTTAGTAATACTTATAGAATGGTCGCCCGTTTAGCTCTACAGGCATTACAGTTTTCTGAAGACCATCCACTACCCGCGCCGATTACATCGTTTTTCAACATCGGTGGTGACTCGATTTCGGCGGTATCCTTTTCCACCCTGTGCCGCAAGCAAGGTCTAAATGTAACGGTGGCCAAGATATTCACACTACAGACACTTGGTGCCATCTCCGAGTACTGTGAAACGGAATTTGAAGGGAAAAGTGCGATATTGGAAACATCCAGTTTGACCCACTTCCAGCGTTGGCTGACCGAAGAACAGTGTGGTTCGGCTGATATGATGGTGGAAGTGAAAGACACCGACCAACCACTGTGCGTACTAAAGCAACCTCTAGGCTTTACCAGTGCCAATAAGTGGCAGAAAGTGCTGGAGGAACCTAATCCGACATTGATGGGGACTGATATCCCCTTAGAAGCAATCATTTCCACTGAAACCAGCACGACAGCCGAATGGACTATATCGTCGTCTGTATATCCCATATTTACAGCTGATAAACTCTACGCTCAATATCAGTGCACATTGTCCGAACTACTTCTAGCCGGATTCCTCATGGCGTGGTGGAAAATTCAACAAGGAAATGTTGACGTGGACCTATTCCGGTTGGCAGATAACGAGTTAGTCAATACCCACTGGCAACAGGACACTTCTGCAGACAATCTGAAGTCCCCCTTGGAGTGGTTGCAGTATGTCAAACAGGTTGCCCGTAATGCCAACTGGTCAGATATTTCCAGTAGTGATGATGGCCATCCTCGCGTATTATTCCACATGGTGGATCCGGTAGTGGGAATGAATATTATTCGACAGTGTCAACAACGCTTAGTTCCTTTGCTTGGAACACGACGACGGTACGACCTAGAGGCGATGATGTGGTATCAGATGGATGGAACTGTTACACTGGTGATCCATAGGGAGTCGTTGACGAACTGTGAGAATAACAAGAAAATTGTCCAGACATTACCAACTCTGTGGAAACATGCAATGGATGAACTCCTAGAATGTAAATCTGGAACGGCCTGGTTACCTAGTGATTTCCCGCTCGTTTCCTTCAAGGACGTCCAACAACTCGCCGTGAACCCAGATCGTGTGCGAACTGTATGGCCTCTTTCTAGTTTGCAGCAGGGATTTGTCATCGAATCCCTCAAGGACCCTTCGGCTTACATGGCCCAGTTGGTGTACGAACTCCACGGTTCACTGGATGTCGATCGATACCACCAAGCCTGGCTCACCGTTGGGCAACGTCACGATGCCATGCGAGTCCAGTTTCACCCCGACCAGAGTATGCAGGTAGTTATGCGTGACTTTAACCTGGAATGGGACTATGGAGAACGAATCATGCCTGAGGCTGAGGTTCCTGGCTACCTTTTACGAATGCGCCAACGAGGGTTTACCGATTTGACTGAAGAACCCCTGCTCCGTATTCAACTGCTTAAACAGAATTCAGCATTCCACCTTTGCTTGATTACGGCACACCACGCGATATTTGATGCCTGGTCCATTGACGTAGTATTGAATGAAGTACGGCAGGTCTACCACGGGATAACATGTAGCAATACCCCGGTATCGTATGGTCGGTTTTTGGAATACGCCTCGAAAATCGACCCAGTCAAGTCCCAGACGTTTTGGGAAACATACTTGAAAGATGTGGAACCCACTCCCGATCTGCCTCTTCCTAAAACTGATACTAACCCCGTGGAATCTATTACCGAACATTTGAAGGCGCCGCTCACCTCAGTACAGACCTGGTGTAGCAAACTGGGTATCACAGTCAATTCATTGGTTCGTGGGCTGTGGGCGCTATTGCTGGGGCGGTACCTGGGTCAGGACACTGGGGAAGTCACCTTTGCGGTGATGGTAACTGGTCGCGATGGGCTTATCGACGGAATTGATGAAATGGTAGGTCCCACGATGAACACACTGCCATTCCGCGTCAGGCTGGATCGAACTCCCTCAGTACATACTTGGTTGCAGACCATCCACTCGCAGTCAGGAGCCTTGATGGACCACGGTCACGTCGGACTGCTCGATATTGAGGTCTGGACCAATCAGAGACTGTTGCTTCAGTCGATGCTGATCAACTCCAAGTCGCGTTCCCAAGGACTTGGCAGCGCTTTAGAGAGCAAGTATGACGAACTACGATGGGTGGCCAAAGGTGGCTATAACCAAATGAACTTTCCCCTGACTGTAAGTTTCAGCGAACAACCGGATGTTGACAGTTTGGTGGTGCAACTAACCGGTGCTCACGGAAGTGCGTACTACTCCTCAATGACCGCCTATCTGAACACGGTAATCAAAGTGCTAGTAGATGAGGTACAGCCCACGAATCCGATAACTGTAGGCTACTTACTTGACTGCATTCCCCCGCTAGAGATACAGCGTATCAAAACTTGGTCCCAAGGCTCGCATGTTATGTATCGCGGAAAGCCGCGTCTGGTGCATGAATTGGTTACGTTGGGTAAAACAGAGTCCCAGCTGAACGGCATCGCACTGGAGAGTCTGAACCCCTCCCTAACGCTGACCTATCACGAATTGATCTGTCGCAGCCAATTAGTAGCCCAACGTTTACTGGCCCTGGACAGTCCTAACCGTTTTGTGATTTTGTTTTTCCAGCGTTGTCCGGCATTCGTACTATCCATGTTAGGTACTCTTATGGCAGGAAAAGTCGCTGTACCCATGGATGCTAGCCACGCATCAGAACGTCTTAGCGGGATGTGCGAAACGCTTAGTGAGGCCAACCCAGTGGTGCTTACCTCCCAGGAGCACTATACCATTTCACAGGAGCTGTTTAAGGGCTGCACCCTTTGTGTTGACGATTTGTTTTCACCCAATGTATCCACTGAACCACTAAGGGACTGGACCCCACCACAGATGGATCCTACAAATACTGCCATTGTATTCTTTACCTCGGGTAGCACTGGTAAACCCAAGGCCGTTCCCCAACGTCACGAGTCCATCGTGAACTGTATTCTTGGGATGAGCGACGTGTTGCCTATCCCATCCCGCTGTCGATTCCTCCAAGCTTTGAATATTGGGTTTGATTCGAGCGTTTTCGAATTATTCATCCCTTTATATGTTAGCGGTACATTGGTACTACAAGGGGACGAATTGGCGTATAGCCTCGGCAAAGTGAACGCCTGTATGCTTACCCCGTCTATGCTCCAAGCAGTGGGTGATCCCTCCCACTACCCGAACTTGCGTATGGTGGCTACCATCGGAGAACCTTTACCACACACGCTTGCTGAACGATGGAGTCAGGCAGGAGATGGCCGGGTACAATTATTTAACACATATGGGCCTGCAGAAGCAGTAGTAGCTACCCACTTTGAAGAGGTGGAATTTTTTGGAGACAATAACCTGGTTACAATAGGGCGAAGCATCCCGAATGTACAATGTCACATTCTTGATACTACTCTCAGCGTGGTTCCTATCGGCGTAGTAGGGGAAATTTGCATCAGCGGCATTTGCGTATGCCACGGTTATCTAAACGACGAGCGACGCAGTCAGGAAGTTTTCGTTCCTAATCCATTCGGGTCAGGGTTACTGTATCGCACTGGCGACCTGGGCTGTTGGTTACCTGATGGTCGGGCATATTGCATGGGACGCAAGGACAACCAAGTAAAGCTACGTGGCTTCCGCGTCGAACTTGGTGAAATTGAACAGGTAATACGAAATTTCTCAGGTGCGCCTAAACCGGAGAGCGCCTGCGTTGTATACGATCGTAACAAGGGAAATCTCGTGGGGTATGTGACGCCCAAGAATGTGGATTGTGAGCTTGTGTTGTCTACCCTGTGGGAGCAGCTACCGTCATACATGGTACCCGACCATATCATCCCCGTGAATGTGTTCCCCTTGAATGCCAACGGTAAAGTCGATCGTCAGAATCTATTGGCGAACCACTCCCCGGAACATGCACGAAGCGAATGTGTACCTTCCGCACTACCCATGACGCCTATGCAGCACCAGCTGGTTTCCATCTTATGCGATATTTTCCACATCGATAAAGCCAAAGTACACCCACACCGTGACACCTTTTTCACCCTGGGTGGTAACTCACTTTTGGCTTTGCATTTCGTGTCCCGCTGCAAAGCTGATGGTATCCATCTAACCATGGCCGATGTGAATCGTCAAGCTACTGTAGCTATTTTGGCCAAACGCGCGGCTAAAAGTGTCGGTGAAGGCATTACCGGTTCACAACCTGTCCATTTTACCCATGGATCATTCTCACTTACTCCTGCACAGCGCATGTATTTCGATTGGGATTTAGTTGATCCTCACCGCTGGCCGCTTCCTCTATCCATGAAGCTGATGACGCAGTACACACTTGACCAATGGCATACTATCGTAACCACGCTGGTATCCCATCACGATATGATGCGGGCCCGGTTTGAACAGGTGGATGGGGAATGGCAGGGGCGAATACTACCCATGGAGTCCGACCCAATCAAGATAAACCAAGTGACCCTCGCTGACGAAGCGGAATATTGGCAAGTGATGACCAAAGCCAACCGCACGATGAATTTCACCACTGGTCCCATTTACGTCGTGTACGTTATGAACTACCAGGGTACGCAATACTTTTATTTAGCTTTGCACCACTTGATTTCGGATAACATGTCCGTGAACTTGCTGATGGAGGATATGTGTACTTTGCTCAAAGGCCAGTCACTCCCTGAAAAAACTCTACCCTATCCAATATGGTCCCAGCACCTAGAAGATTTGGGTAAGGTAACAAGCCTAGAACCATACGAGCTACCAAACGAAGATGAATTGGTGTTGCCCGCAGCGGATGTGGACCAAACCTGCCACAGAGGGTCTAGACAGCGTCTCCGCTTTTTCTCATCACAGCTGAACGAGGCCACTACACTTGCCTTGGATAAATTCGGTCACCAGGATACTTCGGCAGAGGATATCATTCTGACGGGTTTATTGTTGGCCTATACTGAGATATTTAGTTGCACTAGCGTTCCTCTTGAGTATATTAGCCACGGTCGAAATGCGCTAGGTAACCCCTGGGATGTGTCGCGCACTGTAGGTTTCTTTGGCAGTCCCTGCCCCCTTGTGCTTTATAAACCCGAGTGTGGCGACCCTAAATCTATCCTGCGTAAAGTGCAAGTTTCCCTTCGTGGAGTATCGGACTTTGCCATCAAATACATGCTTAGTGGCCATTCGAGGATCGCACCGGTTGGTTACAACTTTTTCGGAAAACATAGTACTTCGGGCCCGGTAAATACCAGTGACATGGAAATTATCAATTTTATGGCTTCTTCCGAATTTCTGAAGCAGCAAGTTAACCAAGACCTCAAGTCTCTGATATTTATGGCACAATACGTGGAAGGGCGGCTCAAGCTATTTGTTTACTACGATTTTAGCCTGTACAGTGCCCAGCGTATGTCTAGCTTACTGGATACGTGGGTGGACAAAGTACAGCTCGTAAAGGAGTGGTTAAGTTAATAACTATAGTTTTTTTTTCTTTAGAAGCAAGTCTCCGCTGTTCTGTTTCAAGGTGCTCTATCGAAAACAGATGATGAAAATTATGGAGTGCTATAGTCTGTGATTCCCATTAAATATTCAATACACCTTGGCCTCAGTAATCCACAATATTTTCGGATTTTGGCTTGTTGACAGCATGCCTTTGAAGCGCCTCATATTCCTTACCTCAATCGGAACAATATGCGTTTGTCAACTATCACTAGGGTGGTATCGTACACACTGCTAGTATTTAGCAACGTGGGCGAATTTTCTATTGTACTATGTTTCCCTTATTTACTACGCATGCTCTGATTTTACTTGGCTACTTTTTTATCTCTTTTAATTCTCCTAAATTTAAAATCACTTGCCATGAAATCATGAGACTCCTTGCCGCACTTTTACCCCGATTATAAGCCTGATACCATATTGGGCCACATTTTGCTTTCAGCCCAAAGTCAACGAAAAACTGTCAAACTCTGCAACATGCTTATACAAGAGGTTGTCTTTCGTAAGGTATAGTGTGCCGCTGGTAGAACAAATTTGGGACAGGCAATTTGTCACTAGAAAATGAGCTCTATGCAGGGAGCCCTCCACAGCCAGCTGTAGTACTACTCATGACTTTGTCATTGGACTCCCCATGCCCTGACACCAGATATCCGACATGACCACGAATAATATTTTGTCTTGATTTTCTTGAGCAGTTTCATAAGTTGCCTATTTCACCCGCGTATAAATGCTGCAGAATGTGATTAAAATTTGGCCTACTTTAATTACTCCTGTACTGGCATTGATCGATAAGTATGAATTTAAAAACGGCATGGTAGCGGTAACCCCATCCTTGCTCAGCCAGGGATGGTCTTGAGGCTATGAAAAGTTTTGTTGACTGTGTTCTTCAACAGAACTGGTAAAATTTCGCACTGTGTACAATACTGATAACACTAGAGTCGCCAGTTTCTACAGCGTAGGTAATTGTGTCAAACCATTGTTGAGGAATGCCAGAGAAGTCGTCCAGGATCCGACATTTTACATATCATACTCCCCCAGGATAGTGCATCACTTCACGTTTCTCAGTATAGCAGGGCCCATATGGATGAACTTGGACTCCAACTACTTGAATCACCATGCTACTATTCTGGCCTTTTACCATGCGACTTTTGGTTGTTCCCACTTTCCAAGAAAAAGCTAGAGTGAAAAAAAGTTTGACAATGCTGACGAAATTATAGGGGTACGTTATGAAGCCATTGGATCTCTACACCTGAGTGACACTTTTCAATATTTTAATTGGTGGTTCAAGAGGGTTTATAAAGTACTTAACAATAATGGTAATTGTTATCAATTAAATCTGATTTTAATATGGACTTAAAGGATTGCTTAGAAAAAAATTATTATTATCCCCTCTCCGCCGGTGAGGAGTGTCGACAACATTTCAAAGAGAAAAAGGTTCGGTTTTTTCATTGGGTAATGGTGGTGATACAGTCTCATTTCTGTGTCATGTACTTTGTGCTACCTCTGTTTAGGTGACATGAAGAGGATATATGTTCTCTTCCCTTCTTTGAGAATGATTCGGAAGACTTTTCCACTACTGTGGAGAATAACGCCTTTACCATGATGCCTACATATACCAGCCCTTCCGCTTGATCCCGTATTACATCGTATTTCTCCCTTCTTTTTCTCTGAGCCGATAAATTTTACCTTGCTCTTCCCATTTTCTTCATACGATAAACACCTACTTATACCAAGTGGCAATTGTTAAGCATGGCTATGATGGATTACCACTATTTTCTCTTGGTAATTTTTCTGCTGGTCGTATTGCACGGAGACGGTGTCGTAAGTTCCATTGAAAAGTCCGAGGAAGCTGAAAATTCCTCGTCCCTTTTTGGGCAGTGGGAGCACACTTCCCGTGGGGCCCTACAGCAAGCCGATAGCGATTCACCACCACCATGGACCCCATATCCTGAAGAGTATGGGGCGCACCCTGACATGTGGGATTTTGAAAAGCATATGGTTCCCAAGAGCGAACGAGACAGTACACCTCTTCCCACATTTACATATCATGGTACTCTCAATGAGTACATAGTCAAGAAGTCAAGTTCTCTGCCGCAGGAAATGCTGAACTTTCTAAAGATCAACATACCCCCGCCGGAGGATGAAATTACTACGTTTCAAGCACGTGAAAAAGAGGTAAATACAGCAATTAATGATATAATGACAAAATTTCTCACTGGGGCATAGCGTAATTTGGTAAAAGGTTCGGGCTATTTACGATACCTCACTTTTCATATAGGATTGCTAACTTTTTATGTTGAAGAACACTTGCTATTGTTACATATTGGGAATCGATCAAGGCGACCACCGCCCTCGTTGAATTTTTAATTCAGGGAAAGTGGAAACATGAACAAGTTCAGCAACTGGACATGCTGTTGAATGTGGGGCCTAAGAGGGAACTGTCGTATTTATTCCGCGTACTAGTTCCCGAGTACCGCTTTGACCGTAGAGCCATTTCACAAAAGGCAGCAATCTTCCGAAAATCCGACGATATTTCCTACGGTATACATTCCAATAACTTTCCCGTTCTACTGAAGCTGTATTACGAGGGAAATTTTACAGTCGCTACTTGTATTCACGAGCTTATACGCACCTGGACATATGAGACTACAGTAGTTAATGATAGAAACACCCAAACCGCACGTATTACTATGTCACTTTTTGATTTTGATGTCCTTCGCGCGGCTATTTACTGGGACAACCGTGATCTCGCCGAAAATTTACTACGGGCAGAGCGTGCCTACCAATTTAAGCCCATGGTTTATTTCGGGTCATTTTTCATGGCTCTGGCGCTCAGCCGAAAAGCAGTGGCTAATATGTTCTTAAATTATCTCGAATGCAGTGATTTAAATCCTGCCTCAGGTAGACCTCTGAGCGAGAGTATCAAATCCCATTCGAAAGAAGTTCGGTTTTACCATGCCTGTGAAGCAGTCAAATCCTGGTACCAAACCCACGGTGATCAAGTTACAACTTTGGAACAACTGAAAGGTATTACAGTCCACACCGTGCCGAAAACACCGTCCCCTGATGGTAATATTTGGGAAATGATCAATGTCAATTTGATGGAAATCATTGCCGAGATTGACCCTTATTATCTAGGCATCCCCATGGGCAAGACCATCCATTCGTTGAACTATGAAGAGGATACCTATATGACATATACGCAACTAGTCACTCCTTTTGGAAGGTTAGTTTACTTGGAAGGTTATTTTTGCTATCACCCTCAGTTCATACCTGACCCTATAGTAGCAACGTCTATGGGCTTCTAACTTTTCAATTCCTTTACATTCAGACACTTTTTTTTTATAAAAAAAAAACTGACATTTGCCGGTTGAGTTTCCTTGGTATAGAAAGTGGTATACTTTCCAAAAATCAAAGAGTTGATATTGCTCATTCACACCAATGTCAGTTTGCGGGCATTCATGCTTATTAGTGAAGCCGCACTTGGCCATAGGCTAATAAGTCAAGCTTGATTTCCCATTAATGGATTTTTTAAACACCACTCAAACCAATGAAAATGGAATAAGATGAAATGTCGTAATTGAGTTGGTGGGAGTTACTCTGGCTGGGATAATTCCTTGAGAAAAGCTACATGACTTCGGCACTTCTGGGACGTTGCTCCACTACGTTCATTATCAACAGTAGGGCGGAGAACGGGC
Source organism: Dispira parvispora (assembly GCA_027577015.1). NCBI lineage: Eukaryota > Fungi > Kickxellomycota > Dimargaritomycetes > Dimargaritales > Dimargaritaceae > Dispira > Dispira parvispora. Next base: position 22,365 of record JANBPY010000016.1, read on the forward strand.
AACGACTGTTAGCGTAAATTTTTCCCGTTGACACACAGTAAAACAGAGAGATGCTGGATGAAGTGCAAATTTTGAAAATTCTCTCTACTGTTTAGTCCTTATCGTCGAGCAAGGTCTGTAGAATTGACACTTGAAATATTACTATGAATGAGTTGAATTACTCTCTCACCTCCCAAAAAATATTTTTAGCACAGACATAATGGAACACCTCTTGTACACCAAGCACCCTTGATGGAAATTGAAGATCAGGGCGACCCCCTATAACGTGAGCGAGTGGATAAAGAGGCGTGGATACGGAAGCACGGAAAATTGGTCCTACGTCACACACCAATGGCGGAAAGAGCAACCTACATTCAGCGGACGGGAGAAAGGGCTGGTTTAATTATCTACTCTAAAAAATGGTCGCTATTCTTGATGTAACGCTTAATGTCATAGCGATCCATCTGCTTCACATTGAATGTAATCAAGCTCCCGTGCGGTATCGCTGGTGTAACCTCAACTGAAACGCCCCTCCCCTATTTCCCTCTTTCGTGCCCGATAACCTTTGCTCCAACCTCCCCTTCTCAGCTTTTCCCTCAACCTTTCCCAAAAAGTGCTGCGAGATTAGTCAATTTACCACTTGAATATAAACTTGAAACGATACCCACCGCTCAAGGTCTTTATGGTCTAACTGTTTTTTATTTTTTTTTATTATTTTAGCGCCATTTCACTTTTACTTCATTCTCTAAAAAAATATCATTATCACAATGACTATGAACTGTGTGTTGATGTTGGCCCTGTTGTTCATGGGACTGGTAACGCATATCGTAAGCGCAGTCTGTCAATCGCCCACCCGTCCGGAACCACCTGAACCTTTCGATATGGACAAAATACCCGAATTGAAGTCCTTGTTTCAACAATTAGAGTACTTTTCTCTAAACGAAACTCAGTACTCTTCCCCGGGCCCACTGTCCCCACCTTCACAGAGACTGCGTGATAAGGTAGGTGACTGCTTTTGCTTATAAGTAAAAGGAGCTAACCGTGAAAAAAAATAACTTGGCTTGAAATACTTTCTATTTTGCTCAAGCGTATCAATTTTTACAGAGTAAATGGCGTAGCTGACATGACTGACTTCCTCTCTCTATCTGATGCTCTCATTTCGGTACTCTTTCCTTTTACTGTACTCGTATACTTTGTTTACAGGCGGCAGTGGCCCTTATCAACTACTTTGTAGAACACAATACACCCTCAGGCATCCAACTATTGTCTACTTGGCTTTCACATCCTCCCCACCCCTTGGTTGACAGGCTTCTAATCACCATGTTTCCCTCGTATATGGTGGCACGTTACCCTTCAAGCTATCCGTTAAAGATATTGCCAATGCACAGTATTGTGAATATCGAGCCTAATGCTTACTTCATCCTAACCCAAATTTACGAAGGCCGGGTTGATTTGGCACTCACCATGTACCATTGGGGGGTAAATAATCTTATGAGATTTAGGCATAGATGCCGCTTGGCAGAAGACGTATCGGATTCATTATACGATTTCGATTTATTACGGGCAGGTATCTACATTGACAGTGCTCAGGTGGTAAAGGCAGTAATGGATGATAAGCGTACATACCCGTTATTGCCTTTAGCGCTCTTTAGCTCTTATTTCATAGCCATCAGGTTTAACCGTCACCATGCTGCTCAAGCATTGGAGGGACTGTTTAAGTGCAGTGAAGTCACGCTGTCATACCGACCCGTAAATATGAATGATGCAGTATATGATGAAGACATGCTGCTACAACAAACATGCACGGAGATGAAAAAATGGTACCAACAACTTGAGCCAAAGGAAGAGATCTCAGTGGAAACCCTGAAACAAGTCAAAATCCCCTTACCCTCCGGGAAGTCCATGTCAGATCACACTGAGGAAAACACTAACCCATTGGAGGTTATGCAGTATATTCCTCAGTACTACTTGGGTATTCCTGATGGTAAAGATCTATCGACCCTAGACTACGAGCGGGATATGCAATTGACCGTTACTGACCCACAGGAATACGGTATGGAGCAAGCCTCATTTGCACTAGACCACTTTCACCCACAGCCTTGATGCAGTACCGAATTTCATTCCTATTGTGGGATTATTTTTCAGTGGAGGGCAAGAGCTTATAAAGTACTTTTATGACTCTTGAATAAAAAACGTACAACAAAAAATTAACACAATAGTGCTCAAGACCTGACGGACTTGCGAATGCCTACTAGTATCGTTCGCTTGAGTTTTTTTATTTATTCTAAATCACATAATTCCAGACGGTTGTTAATTAGTTCTTACGTTTATTGCTTTTGTTCTAATCATGGCTCAAGTCATCCGTCGTCTACCTGCGTGGTTGGAAAACAGGACACCCTCTACCACCAACTCGCTGCTCCGGTTCGAGGTGCCCCAAGTTAATTGCATTGTCGAATCAGCTGCCCATGCCGTACCTAAATTTGAAACTGGCGAGCTATACATTACTGAAGAGTAAGTTCCATGTTAAGCCACCGGTGGCATAGTAAAAATACATGCTTATATTATTATTATTCCTCACCATGCAGTTGAATGTGGTGAAGACTTTTCATTTGCAATTTTAGGTTTGGCGCTATGACTCACACTACCGCTTCTTCTCTATCTGCGAGGAACTTCTCCCTTTATATTTATGAATTATCACTGGCCATCGTGCATTTCGACTACCGAATAGGCAGGTGATATTTTACTCGCAAAATCAAAGCCTCGGTCTAGCGCTCAACTATCCCTATATTGTTTTACACGCCCTATCACGAACCCAGGAGTCGTCGACGTCTGATGCGGTAGATAATTGCATTTATTGTCAAATTGGCGCCACCATCCACAATGCTACATCTCAAGAAGCAGGCCCGACAAACCATGACAGTGCGGATGAAACCAGTGATACGGAAGATTATGACACTATCGGTGCGGAAGTGTTTTTTGTTCCCAAAGATCCAGCGACGCTTGCTGACCTGTACCAGGCAATATCGGAATGTGCTGCCTTACATCCAGATTTAGATGCCTCTGAGGACGAGCTTTCCAGTGATAATAGTAGTGGGCATGATCAAGAAGGTGACTGGGAAGATAACTGGGTCCCAGGTAATGCTGCTATACGTCAGTAATGATTAAGCTGGAAAGCAAATTTAAATATTATAACCGACATAGTTAGCTATTTTCCACCAATATAGGAGGAAATCCCCCAGATTTGGACCAGGTCTTATATAAAAAATTATGATAGTAAAATTTGTTGCTTTTATCTTATTTAAGTCGCTATATAGCTGAGAAAACCAGCCACAACGCATTTACGCATATGTCTCTGGCCTCTATTGAAATTGTATTGCCTATAACGATTAAACTCTGCTATTTTTTTTCACCATAGTATGTCATTGCTACGGGAACAAAGTGCGATAGGCACATATCCTAATTATAGTGTTGACTATAATACCACGGGTTGAACCATTGATGCAGTATGGTAAAGCGAGACACATTAAAAGAATAACATAGCAAAACAGCAATGCATAAGAATACAATGAGTGTTATTAGCCAAAATCCCACACATTGTCCAGATAAACACTTTTCTGGGTAGAAACAATAGACCTGATCCCAGGCAGTGCGTCACGACACCCATATAACGGTAAAGACCCTTCACTGTCCTTGACGCTTTACCTTTTGGTAGTTTTGGTAACTAACGAATAACTTTATACTATTTCCATTAAGAGTTGAACGCCTTTCCTTGCCCATTATACCCACTATCAAGTCTTTATTAGCACCGTGTTGGATTCCGTCGGGTAGCATGCCACGAGGTGCACCACGCTACAACAGCATCGACAACCCACTAGGAGACACTATTATACGTTTTACCAACGCCGATCCGACAATTACGCATGCAGACCTACGAGTAAGTAGACCAAAGAATAGTGTTCCAAGGTTATACTGTAAGGAATGGAAGAATGGGAATGTCCTCGAGGTGTGATTGGTGGTGTCCGCCATAGCATATTGAAAAACGTAGACACTGCTGGAATCTAACCATGGGCTATCAAGTATATTCAATATTGCTGAGGGGTATTGGGTAGAAGGCCTTTTCAGAACATGCTCGAATCCATAGCATCGATTTCCGCCGGGATGATACGGTAGGGTATATACGTTTGCAAAGCCCGGGTGCCCGACGCTTGGTGGAAAAGCTCAATATTATCGGGATGCGGGTGAACGGTTATCCACTAGCATTGGAATGGCTTGAAGGTATGAATGAAACGCTCAAAGTTGAAGGGTTTGACCATGTGGCTATTACTAGTTATCGAACCTTGGTATTGACTAACATCTAGTTGTAAATGAGCTATATTGGCTTTACATCACCCTATACACACGCAGATGAAAATGAAAAAACCTATTGGGCTACTGCACAACAATGTCAACGGTGCACCAGCCCGTACCAACGCCCACCTAGACATCAGGTATCCCCTCGTAGTAATGTAAAGGCCGGTAGCGGGGACACACCAGTTTGTATTCCAGGAGACTTTTTAACCAATGGTCGAAAACGTAAAAAACGCAAAAAGCGCCTTAATTCCCTACTCCTTTCGCATCTGTCACCTAGTGCTACCTCCTACAAACCAGATCACAATGACACCCAACTCAGCTCTCTGTTAGATAGGTTAGAAGTGTCTTCTCCCACTCTTTCCACTGACAAGGAAGAGCCTTCATCATCATCCTGATACTTGCTCTTTCTCAAACGATAAAAGTGACCAGTTTCAGTCTGGCATTACCCGACAAATACCTGAGGCATCGGATAGGGGTTTACTTTCCCACTGCCCCGCACCACCGGCAACTATCTGAGAAGCTAATTTGGTGTCAGGACCCGAATTACCCTCAAATTCGACAACCGCAATGCCACCCACGCTTTGCTTTGTGGACAACTCTTGAAAAATATAGCCGGTGTGTATATATTGTAACATTGTATTTTTTCATCCAAAGGTAGATCATAGCCTCTGCATTAAAACACCCGTTATCACCACGGCATTATTTTGAAAAAAAAGAAGTGAAAAGAACAGGTACACATTGAATACACAATTTTCCCAGTCTACATAGCAGGATCACACCCGATTGAGTAAGAATATTATGCTAAAACATGTTCATACCATTGTCCTTTACTGTTTGTTCGTGCATAGAATTTTAAGGCACAAGAATGGTCATTTCACTTTCATGGAGTAGACTGGCCCAAGAAACTAAAGTGATATATTGAGTTTATTTCCACAAATAGTAATGAAATACTGCCTTGATGGCTAGTTTGTACTTAAATATTGCCTGTAAGATAGTGAATGCCTAACAGAATGTGGTTGAGATACATTCCGTAGTACTGAGTCCGAATGAAATACTCAATGCTTTAAAAAAAGAATACAGTTACTACCAAAAGATAGGTACTAGTCATAACAAGGAGGTGAGAATGCGGTGCACGTTGCTAGTACCCTAAAAACGTGCAAAGGTTCATTCCACCCTACTCACCGCGATAATCAGTGTATGATGTACAACACATGAACCCCTAACCGTTCCCTTCAGTGTTCCCCCACTCCAAAACAACAATAACATGAAAAGGCACGGAATGACTCCCCACTTTACAAGTTCGGGAAAGAAGGTAGTATACATGGGAAATGCGAGGGAATTATTCGTCGTCTTTCCCTTGAAATTCTCATACCTGCCAGTCCTCGCCGGTTTACCGGTGATTGCCCCGGAAAGTACGATATTGGACCACAATACCGATTATAGCCAACACCACCAACGAACCAATCATAGCGTAGATGCGAGGACTAGTTTCGTACGAGAGACCGTGCTCTCCATTGAAAATAGCGGACAAGTGTTTACGGAAACCGGTATGGGCAAACGAATCGATACCAATCATCATGGCATACGCACCCCAAATGGCCGTGGCAATAATAAGGATATGTTTTTCCAGGAAGAAGATAAGGATAATGCCCGCAAGGCAACATAGTACGATAAGCAATACTTGGCCCCATGTGCTTTCGATTAGACCTCCGCTCTTGAGCGAAAGCAACCACAAGGCGATGGCGAAGCCACCCAGTGCGCCAATTAGTGCTAGACCCACAAACCAGAAACACACACAGAGGGCACCCCCGATAACCCCGCATATTATTCCTGCGACATAGTATAGAATGGTACGGGTGTTTTCGTCTTCGTGTGGGGGTCGAATGCGGAAACAGGCCAGTAGCACTAATAGCCCCACCACGCAAAAGCCGGCTAAAAAGAGTACCACTTTAAACAGTCGGCGACCGAAGAAACAAAAGAGAAAACCCACAATGATAAGGACTATACCGGCAATGATATCCTCGCCGTAAAGGTGGTATTCTCCATTTTCGTCGTCGTCAAAAGCCCAGGAAGTGGCCAGGGTGCCGAGTACCGTGGTTAGGAAGAGCCAAAACCGTGTTTGGGCTGATAGAAAGAACGTGGGTGACCATGACCATGGCCTACGAAGCGTGAACATGGTAAACAGCTAAATTGCAGAATTAAAAAAAAACCACCCTAGAAACACCAATATAAAGCAAATATATAAAAGTTGTCAAGTAATAAGAAGGGTGTGACAAAGGCGAAAGATGATAAATGAGGTGCACACACACCTCTAGCACTGTTAAACAATGAAAAGTAGTAGAATAAAAAGACAAAGTCACGTAAAAGGCAGAGGGAGGGGAAGGAGGGGGGCTACTTATAAGTACGTCGTTAACCAACACGAGAATCAGAATATTCGAAACGAAGGTTCACGTCCGCCGGTGATAAAAACTGTGGTCGGCAAACCTCAATACGAGTGGACACTTTCGGCTAATATTGCACAGGGGTTACACAGCCAAGCCTTCTCCTCACATTTTTACCCATAAAGAATGAATCAAAAAGTGAGGAAAGGAAAAATCGGAGGGACCTTGTCCAGTGGGCTGAATTAGGAAACCACTTTAACCCGGGACTGTTGGCTATTGGCTGTATCACTCGCATTGAATGTACCCCTTGAAGATGTCCCAATAATCTGCGACTGTCCCATGATGACATCACTATTACTAGCAGAGATAATTGCAATAAAAAGGCCACAATGGGCAGTCTATTGCAGGGCCAAGCTATGCCAAGTCTCTTGGCTGGTATATCACTGTTAACGCTTTACCTAACGCCACGCAAATATGCAGCACGTTTTATCGTCAAGGCTTTTGAGTCTGAACAAAGAAATACTCACCCTATTTTAACTACGATAGATCCTTTAATAAGTGATATGATCCTAGAACTCAAATTTTTGGAGCCTTTGGGAAAGGCTCTACTCATTTTCATGGAATTCTGAAGTTTGGTCCACTTTGGATACATCCTCCCCTTATTATACCTTGCAATACAAGAACAATGGTGTACTGGGAGACAATGTTAACAATTATGCTATTGTTACCCCGCACTACCATCCTTTTGTTCGCTATTTGCCTTACTTCCAAAAACTGGTCTATGCAAAGTAGCACTATCAACGACTTGTTTTTTTTTCATTCCCCGACTTATCGTTTGCTGCATACTTTATCACTGTGAAGTTGCTGCTTCATGTCATTGCAGAAACACAGTAATGCTCATCAGTTAAAAGTACATCCCCTACGTTGATTAATATTTTGATCATATCCGACTCTGATCACCAAAATGTTCTAGAAAAGAAAACACCCAAATAATTGACATTGTGTCTTTCACTTTCCAACTTTAGGCTTTTGTTTTCAATTGTTCTTGAAACTTGTCACATTACAAATGTTGCCGACCAACACCCCCCACTTTCTCCATAAGTTTTTTTCTGTACCAATTTATGAAGGCAATATGAATGACTGGGACGAATCTCTCACAACCATTTCCATAATGAGTACCGGGATTACATGGTGTCTTAACAACACGACAATTACATACTGTGGTATATATCATTAGTGTGCAGTAGTAATATTTCTAAAAGAAAAAAATGCCTTCAAATTCATAAACGTAATTGCAACAGTTAACTACACCAGGGTAAGGACATCCTTGGGTTAAACTAGTTTCACTCTTTCTCTTTGAAATCCAAAGGAAAATTTTCAAAGCAGCTAATTAAGCGTACAATAGGTACATCACTTTGATTCGTTTAGCGAAATAGTAATGTGGTCATTGCAACGAGAGGAGTAAGCAAGTAATCCTAACAAGCAGTAAATTCTTTTAAATTTCAGCTATAAACTACAAGTTTTTATTTTCTAAACACCCCAACGAATTCTTGACCAGTTGGGAACATTAGGATCAGCAATAATTTACGTTGGGAAAAAAAAGTAAATAGTATTCCACTTCGGTAGTGCATTACTTTAGTGCTAAAGGGGTACCCATTGCCAGTTTAGGATAGGATTTGTAACGTGGGAAAAGTACTCTTTTCAACTCAATCATAGAGTCTTCACGTACACTGTACCTAGACGATAACGATGAGGATATGGGTACATTCACGAGTTGTCCTTTCTCAAGGGAGCTGGATAAAAAAATTAACAACCATAGCTACCAGAGAACAAAAAGGATTGCTGATATAAACAAAAGTCATCAGGACAGGAATGGTAAATAAATGTGGAACCCCAATGTGACCAGCTGTGTATTATATTCCTGAACGTTCAGCTTTTAAGCAAAAGCTGGTAGTTTAAACCCGGCTCTTAGAGATACCTTGTTCACTGTTGATCAGTCTCTCCGCGTTGCAACCCATTTCACTTGGTAAGGTCATACAAGGAAATCGGTTAGCCGTCACTCAGCTATTGGATACGCTGGTTAATCCACTGTCCCATTTATCCATAGCATTCATCCAACTGCTTGCCGTTACCTTTTACTACCTTCCGCTTTTCTACCCTACTCGTTTGGGTCTAAGTGGATTGTAAGCCTCTGAATGGACATCACCCTTGAACACCCGTGGCGTGCTGCTTTAAGCAGCCTCTTACTATCCCAACAAAGGCCGCTTACCCTATTCACCCATGACCGCACTACCTGCTCTTTGTGCGTTTCCACAGCCAAGCAATAGTCAACTTGTACGCTACTTTCCACCGAAGTAATACAGTGGGTAAAATATCAAGAACCCTTTAAGCCTATGATCGATGCTATATTCATCCCAGCTACTTGCCAGTGTGAAAATGGATGGATTTTTAGGCGTTCGTCCTAAAAATACCGTGCATCGGTATACTTTGTTTATCAGCCCTCACACTGCGTATGAAACCAGAGCCCAGGCGTTTCACAAGTTTATAGTCGGGTAATGTTAACATTACAGGCGGGCAAAATTTTATATTATCGCTCCTTCTTGTAAATCTGTGAATCCCAGGTATTACGGATTTAGACTACCAATTGCCTTGCTGATTTTAGCTACACTATTTTTCCAGTACGATTATCAGGATGCACTTTATACACGCAATGAGTACACTACACTCTTTGATCAGGAAAGTGAAACACTAGAAAACTAGTCGAGTGAAGAGCAGGCAGTGTAATGGCTAGGATATACGCATATGGGAATTATATACAGTTTTACAGTGGCACGGTTTCTACAAAAATAGTCTGATGAACAAGTTCGTATGGTCGGAGTAATGTTAGTGGCGGTGGCGAACAAGAGTGAAAAAAAACCGGCGGAACTATCAGTGGTTGCCAAGTAACCTCGTACCGTTTTAATATAAAAGGGACAAGATGCAGAGGTCAGCAGGAAAGGTCAAAAAGTATCATCGCCGTTTTTTTTCAACTCGCTATATTTTGCCGTTACTAAGCGTTCAATTTTCAAAGGTGACATTGCATTGTGGGTTAACGCCGTCTTATTTCATTTACTTGTTCTACTCACTAGTATATACTCTCAACTCTCATTGGTTTCTGTTTTACCTAACTCCTGTGTGGACATTAGTGTACAAGTTTTGCAGCATTAGCCATGGGGTGGATTATAGGCACCGTTATAAGTGTCTTTTCCACGTCATTTCCAGAGGATGTCGTTGAGCGCGTTCCAGGCGGTCTGGCTTGGAGTACCGTAGCCTACCATATTACAATAACTTTGGCACTAATGTGGATGGTCAAGGTACTCTATGTAAAATTCTGCCTTCCGATTTCCAATCTTCCTGGGCCTTGGTATGCAGGGCTGACGGACCTAGATTTGACAGTCCGCTTATTAAGTGGTCGGTCGTTTGACATCCTACACCGTAGACACTGTCGTTACGGACCCATTATGCGCCTGAGTACACGAACGGTCTCCATCAGTGACTGTAAATTAGCCAAGGAAATCTTGTCGACCCATGCTTTCAGTAAACCCCAGAATATCTATAAAATGTTATTCCAGCCCTATTTGCCCAATATTTTTACGACTAGCGATCCCGTGTTCCACCGTAAAAGAAAGGGACTTCTTGCGCCGGTCTTCACGTGGCAAAGTTTGCGTCCGGTTGAAGAATTTATTGTCGATTCCGGTGTTCAACCTCTGCTGGATAAATTCCGATCTTTACCTGAAGGTGCCGAGATTAATCTGTACCAAGAATTTCTCGGACTAACTTTTGACGTCATTGGGCGACTGGCGTTTGGAGAATCGTTTGGGGTTAT